>PVLC010003494.1:0-67745 GCA_004027655.1 Graphiurus murinus | reverse complement strand
TAAATGCTGAGTGCAGTGGCACACACCTGTAATCCCAGTACTTGGGAGGCTGAAACAGGAGGATTGAAGATTTGAAGCTGGCCCAGTATAACATAGCAACACCCTGAGCAACTTAGTGAAACCCTGTTTCAAAATAAAATAAAATAAGGGCTAGGAGTGTAGCTCAAGGGAAGGAAGGTCCCTGGGTTCAATCCCCAGTACCAAAAAAAAAAAAAAAAAAAATCAATAAAATTACTATTTGTATTCTAAGTATCTAGATTTAGCCTATAATCACTCTGAACTTTAAAGAAAAAAACTTTAAAAAATTAAGATACAATTTATATATAGTAAAACTCACCTTTTTTTATTGGATTGTTCTTTATTTTGACAGATGCATACATCATGTAACCACTGTCACAATCAAGAGTCTCTTACTCAAGCCGGGCGTGGTGGCGCACGCTTGTAATCCCAGCATTCGGGAGGCTGAGACCAGAGGATCCGGGTTTGCGGCCAGCCTCAGCTACCTAGTGAGGCCCTCCGCAACTTAGTGAGACTTGGTTTCAAAATAAAGAATAAAAACTAGCGCCGGGGGTATAGCTCGGAGGTAGAATGCCCCTGAGTTCAATCCCCAGTACCACACACACACAAAAAAAGTCTCTTACTCCATCCCTTTATAACCATCCCTTCCTCTTTCCCAGCAACTGCTGATCTATCCTGCCTCTCTGTTTTTGCCTTTTTCATAGTATCATATAAATGGAATCATAGTATGTAGCCTTTGAGTCTAGCTTCTCTTATTTAACATAATGATTGAGATTCATCCTATTGCTACATACATTAGTACTCAGTTTCTTTTTATTTCTGAGTATTCCATTGTATGGATATAATACAGTTTGTTTATCCATTCACATTTGGGGTGTTTCCAGTTCTGGTAATTGTGAATAAGTGTTGTAAGAATTTATGGGTGGGATTTTGTGTAAATATAAGATTTAATTCCACTTGGGTCAGTTCTTAGGGAGGGTTGCTAGTTTCTATGATTAAGTATAAATATAAGAAACTCTGAAATGTTTTTCAAAACACCTGAAACTTTTTACATTTCTATCATCAGTGTTTGAGAGGTCCAATTGCTCTACATATTTTCTAGCACTTGGTACTGGCAGTTAAAAAAAAAAATTAAGCCAGGTATGGTGGGGCACACTTGTAATCCCAGTACTTGGGAAGCTGAGACAGGAGAATCACAGGTAAATACAGAGCCACCACACCTGGCTCTGTATTTACTTTTGAAATTGAACTTAACTGCAACAAATTTTTCATTAGTCTCTGAGTCCTGGAATACTCTACTATGTAGAAATTCAGCATCACTAAGCAGACTGCTACTCTTACCACTAAGTTGTCACTGCCAGAAAAAAAGGTGGCACAAAAACATATTGGAAATTGAGCCTCAAGTGAGCATTAGTGATCATGGCCAGGGGCATCTCCATCAAGAGAGTGGAGGTCAATGAAATTGTCCTAAATAGCTATCCTCAAACTCCACTGTCTTCAGTTTACATGTGTCCAGGGAACTTGAGTGACCTCCACTTTGTACATTTTGACCACTCCTACTTTGAATTAGCTTATTGACTATACCAATGTCAGAGACCTCTGCCCTATCTTCTTAATGATGGCAGTGGTTTAGGAAAAACAGTTTACCGTAACTATTAAGAACATAAGCTTAGCCAGGTGTGGTGGCGCACACTTGTAATCCCAGTACTTGGGAGGCTGAGATGGGAGAATCCGGGTTCACAGCCAGCCTCAGCTACTTAGTGAGGTCCCCTGCTACTTACTGAGACTCTGTTTCAAAATGAAGAATGAAAAATAGTGCTGGAGGTACAGCTCAGCGATAAAATGCCCCCCCCCAAAAGAACATAAGCTCTAAGCTCTTAGATTTAAATCCTGGTTCTGCTGCATATGAGCTTCATAGTTTTGCCCTAGTAACTTAATTTCTCTGTGTTTCAATATTGACATCTATAAAATGTGGATATAATAGTGTATACTTCACTGTGAGTTTTAAATAAGTTAAGAGATGTAAAAATACTTAAGATAGCACCTGACACATAGTAAATGCTTAAGGAACATTGACTATGATTGATGTTAGCATTTCTTGAACACCTTCTATGCGGTGGGCATTTGTCCATGTTGTATTAATTGTTATAGTCATCCCTGAAGTCGATGAATCCGAATTCTGCAGAGGATAAGCTAAAGTGATGCTGGGTAATTTGCCCAGTGATGGCCATAATGAGATTAGAATTCAAGCCTATCAAAGCCTATCTCTGCCATAGCATGCTTCATTGTTTTGTTTTTTTGGTAGTGAAACACATTATAGCAACTTTTTAGTACTTGAAAAAAAAATAAGGTGTAACTCCTGAATAGGTATTTTACACAAGTAATTACTAGTCATCTAGTTTCTGTTTCCATTGCTGAAATTTAAATCAGATGAGTGAACCTAGAGACAAGGTATAAAGAGCATGGAATATAAATTGTTATGGCCTAGGCTAAAGAGTTATTTTCTAGTGACATATCTAACTCTCTTATATTTTGTTTCTCTATAGGTTGTTACAGTGGATTAGTTTATGTTCTGAAAAGTAACAGTGGAGAAAAATACTGGATGTTTACTACTGGGGATGCTGTCAAAAGCTCAGCAACCCTGGATCCAACCACAGGACTCCTTTACATTGGATCTCATGACCAGCATGTGTATGCTTTAGATATTTATGTAAGAATTCACCTCATCTGTCTTACACCATAAGCATAGAAGACTGAGAACCTGCCAGGTGCTGTTGAGTCTGAGAATATGTGTTACCTATTGCCCAAGTTTAGCATTTGGTCTGGAAAGAAGAAGGGGTTAATTAAGTTTTGGTATCTTTTGATATTTTTAACTTCCTTACCAAATTTACAACAAGTAAGTTTTAAAACATAAAGAATTTAGAATTATCTTAATAACAGAAAAAAATCACAAAGTACCAAGATATCAAAGATATTCAAGACCTGATTATATAAAAATAAGAAAACTTATGTAAGAATTATAAAATTGCCGGGCATGGTGGCGCACACTTGTAATCCCAGCATTTGGGAGGCTGCGACAGGAGGATCCGGGTTCGAGGCCAGCCTCAGCTACCTAGTGAGGCCCTCTGCAACTTAGTGAGACCCTGTTTCAAAATAAAGAATAAAAAAATAGGGCTGGGGGTATAGCTCGGAGGTAGAATGCCCCTGAGTTCAATCCCCAGTACTGTTAAAAAAATAATAATAATAATTATAAAATTAAGAGAACTAAGCCAGGAAAAGTTTTGAAAAAAAAAATCGCTTCTATTCATAAGAAAAAAGAGAGCCGGGCATGGTAGCGCACGCTTGTAATCCCAGCATTCGGGAGGCTGAGACTGGAGGATCTGGGTTCGAGGCCAGCCTCAGCTACCTAGTGAGGCACTCCGCAACTTAGTGAGACTCGGTTTCAAAATAAAGAATAAAAAATAGGGCTGGGGGTATAGCTCGGAGGTAGAATGCCCCTGAGTTCAATCCCCAGTACCGCAAAAGAAAACAACAACAAAAAAGACCCAGGTACTAGCCAGGTATGGTGGCACATGCCTGTAACCCCTATAATTGGGAAGCTGAGACAGGAGGATTGTAGGTTCGAGGACAAACTCAGCTACATAGAAAGACCTTGTTTCAAAAAAAAAGACCTAGGTAGTGAAATAAACTAGGGGCTAGTAGTAGTAGATTAGAAAAAATGTTGGAAGAATAACAAGTGCTGATGAGAGTAGAGGATTATAACTGATGAGGCCTCTATGGAAAACAATTTGGCCATAGGTAACACATTTCCTATCCTTGATATAGTAAGATTCTTTTTCTAGGATGCTATCCTGACAAAATAGTCAGAAACACAGACAAGATGTCTGTTTCTTAAGTTATTTGTTATACCAAGTAATTGGTTCCAAACAATTTTTAATGATCAAGTAGAGATAATGTATTTTATGTTCCTGTGAGATATTATGAATTAAAACTATATTTAAGCTGAGTGTGGTGGTACATAGTTGTAATTCTAGTACTTGGGAGGCTGTAACAGGAAGATCGTAGGTTAAAGAGTAGTCTCAACAACTTAGCAAGGCCCTTAGTAACTCAGCAAGACCTTGATTCAAAATAAAAAATAAAATAGGCCTGAGGATGTGACTCAGAAGTAGAATGCCTTTGGGTTCAATCCCCAGTGCCACAGGGAAAAAAAAAAAATTAGCCATTTTAAAAAATAAGTAAGAAGCCGGGCATGGTGGCACATGCTTGTAATCCTAGTACTTGGGAGGCTGAGACAGGAGGAGCGCAGGTTCAAGACCAGCCTCAGCTACTTAATGAGGCTCTCCTCAACTTAGTGAGACCCTGTTTCAAAATAAAGAATAAAAAATAGGGCTGGGGGTGTAGCTCAGAGGTAGAATGCTACTGGGTTCAATTCCTAGTACTGAAAAAAAAAAGTAAGAAAACATCATACCAAGTTGTATATTCAGAATGATTTCAGCTATATTAAACTACATAGATACACATATACCAAAAAGATCGAAAGAGAAAATGCTAAAATGTTAATAGTGATTATCTTTGGGTGATATTCTTTGTTGTCTTTATACTAAATTGATGCTCTACAATGACATATATTTTATAAACCCTGTATTAATTAAATAGATGTAACATGAGGTAGGATATATGGATTTATTAACCACTAACAAAAATCTATTATTTTGCATTCTGATTTTCAGAAAAAGAATTGTGTTTGGAAGTTAAAATGTGGAGGAACTGTCTTTTCTTCTCCTTGTTTGAGCCTCATTCCACATCATTTGTATTGTGCTACACTGGGAGGACTTTTACTGGCTTTGAATCCTGTAGGTATAAAATAATACGTATTGATTTTATTATATCTTAATGAGGTACAAGATAGTAGGGGCATACATGCATACATGACTCATTTAGCCCTTCCCCAATTCCCACCCCCTTCCCTCCCCCTCCCTTCCTTCTTGTGTTTGGCTTAGTGATTGATGTGTTTGTGATTGTACATCATGTACATTAGGGTGCTTCCCTCTTCCCTTCTCTCATCACCTTAAGTTAAGTCACCTTCTTTGTTCCTCTAAGATTTCTCTTTCTTTGTCCAGAATCCCTCCTATGACCCATTTTCTCCCTAGCTTCTGCATATTAGGGAGAGCATCTGATTTTTCACTTTTTGTGAGAGACTAATGTTACTTAGCATAATTTTTTTCAGTTCCATTCATTTTCCTGTAAATGACATAATTTTGGTCTTCTTTATGGCTGAGTAAAATTCCATTGTGTACATATCCCATAGTTTTGTAATCCATTCATCTGTTGATGGACATCTGTGGTTCCATAGTTTGGCAATTGTGAATTGTGCTGCTATGAACATAAATACGCATGCACTAGTCTGGTAGTTCGGTTTCCATTCTTTTGGGTAGATACCCAGAAGTGGTATTGCTGGATCATATGGTAGGTTCAGTACCTGGGACTGCATAAAACTGAAGAGCTTCTATGCAGCAAAGGAAACTATCAAGAACCTCAACAGATAGCTGACAGAATGGGAGAAAAATTTTTGCCAACTACTCCTCTGATAGAGGACTAATATCTGGAATATACAGAGATCTCAAGAAACTCACAGCTAACAAAACAAATAACCCAATCAAGGCATGGTGGCTTGTAATCCCAGTACTTGGGAGGCTGAGACTGGAGGATTCCGGTTCGCGGCCAGCCTCAGCTACTTAAGAAGGCTCTCTGCAACTTAGTGAGACCCTGTTTCAAAATAAGGAATAAAAAATAGAGCTGGGGGGTGCAGCTCAGAGGTAGAATGCCCCTGGGTTTAATCCCCAGTACCGGGGAAAAAAAAATAATGGGCAAGTGAACTAAATAGACACTTCACCAAAGAAGAAATACAAGTGGCCAATAAATATATGAAAAAATGTTCATCATCATTAGCAATCAGAGAGATGCAAATCAAAACTACCCTTAGATTTTGCCTAACCTCAATTAGAATGGCAATCATCAAAAACACGAACAACAACAAATGCTGGCAAGGGTGTGGAGAAGTGGGAACGCTAATACATTGTTGGTTGGATTGCAAATTAGTGCAACCACTTTGGAGAACAGTATGGAGGATCAACAGACGAATGGGAATGAACCTACCATATGATCCAGCAATATTACCTATCTTTTCTGTAATTTTATTTTTGCTGTAGATGTTGGAAGTTTGAGTGGTGTTCATTTAGATATGATCCACACATTAAGGAACCCAAATTCATTAAAAGTGATTGACATTAAGTCTGGAAAGATAAGCTCATGTGTATGTTTTGTTTGATTGTTTTTTTTGTGGTACTAGGGATGGAACCCAGGGACATTCTACCTATGAGCTACACCTCCAGCCCTATTTTATTCCTTTATTTTGAAACATGGTCTCACTAAGTTGCAGATGGCCTCACTAAGTTGCTGAGGCTGTCTTTGAACCTGCGGTCCTCTTGTCTCAGCCTCCCAAGTACTGGGATTACAAGTGTGCACCACTATGCCCAGCTAATGAGCTTCTTTTTAAAGGGGTAATTGATTAGTAGAATGATTTTAAATGATGCGGATTGGTTTTGTTTTTTTTGTTTTTTGTTTTTTTGGTTTTTTGCCCATGACAGATTACTGGGAGTATAATTTGGAAACATTCCTGTGAAAAACCTCTCTTCTCTTCCCCACGGTGTTGCCAACAGTATATTTGTATTGGCTGTGTAGATGGGAATTTATTCTGCTTTACTCACTTGGGAGAACAGGTAAAAATTTCTAGTTTGTTTTATGCATTTTTCTTAACCCATTAAATCCAAAGTTTTCAATTCTGTGAATATTTTAATGAAATTGACCCAGGTGCATTAAAATAGGTTAGAAATAATAATCTAGAGCTCTTACATATTATATTAAATCTATATTGTTATTATATAATCTATTTTTATATAATTTTATATTCTGTATGATATCTAGGTTTTTGGGGCTGATGTTACTGAGGATTACATGCTGTCAATTGAGGTAGTTTTGATACGTTGAAAACTCAATGCAGTTTTATTTTTGAGCCCAATGTCTATGAACTACCAGTAATAACTCTCAAATGGGCTTTTAATTAATTTTACTTCATAATACTATGCATACCAACCAGCCATATGCTAATAATGCTCCAGTGTACTTTGCCCTGGATTCATAAGAAGCCATTTTGTTCTGTGTGCATAGTTACCAGCCAGCCAGGGAACCTTGTAGAACTTTAATCTAAGGGGGGATTGTTGGAGTGAGATGGATGAATGATGTTTGCTTCTCTGTACAGGTTTGGCGGTTCTCTGCTGGTGCACCGATCTTTTCATCCCCATGTACTCCAGCATCAGAGCAAGAAATATTCTTTGGTTCCCATGATTTCTTTATCTATTGCTGTAACATGAAAGGTCACCTCCGGTGGAAATTTAAAACTACTTCAAGGGTCTATGCAACACCATTTGTTTTCTATAACTGCAACAATAGCAACGAAATGTTGCTGGCAGCAGCGTCTACTGATGGAAAACTGTGGATCTTGGAGTCTCAGAGTGGAACATTGCAAAGTGTATATGAACTTCCTGGAGAAGTCTTCTCTTCTCCTGTTGTGTGGGAATCAATGCTTATTATTGGGTGTAGAAATAATTATATTTATTGTCTGGATTTATTGAGTGGCAGTCAAAAACAATCAAGTACAATCCCTTATCTGTGAGATGTTTGGAAATATTTTGCCATTATAGAGCATGCAGAAGGTTCTATTTTATATTAAAGATTTTATTTTGGATAAGAAATTTGTCTGCTGTACTTTAATAGAAAATTTACTTTCTGTAGAAGCAGCAACAACTATTAGGAGAGAACAAAACATCAATATACTTAGTAGTGCTTTCTTTTAACTAGGTGTGATGGTTAGTTTTTTGGTTTTTTGGGGTTTTTTTTGCGGTACTGGGGATTGAACCCTGGGGCATTCTACCTCCGAGCTACACCCCCAGCTCTATTTTTTATTCTTTATTTTGAAACAAGGTCTCACTAAGTTGCAGAGGGCCTCACTAAGTAGCTGAGGCTGGCCTCGAACCGAGATCCTCCAGTCTCAGCCTCCGGAGTACTGGGATTACAAGAGTGCGCCACTGTGCCTGACTGATGGTTAGTTTTATGTCAAAACTTCTAATTGGTCAAAAGGATACTGCTGTGGTTTAAATGTCCCATGAAAATTCATGTTGAAACTTAATTGCCATTGTGAGGTATTAGAGGATTGGAACTTAGAATATTGGAATTGGGACTTTTGAGAGATAATTATGGTTAAATGACGCCACAGGGTGGGACCCTAATTCAATGGGACTTTGGCTTTAGAAGAGAAGAGACCTGAGCTAGGACATGTCTTGACATGTGATACTCTGCACTGCCTTGGGACTCTCCAGAGTCCCCACCAACAAGAAAGACCTCAACAGATGCAGCTACCCGGTCTTGAACTTCTTAGCCTTTAGAACCTTGAGCCAGATAAAACCTTTATTCTCTATAAATTACTTAGTCTGTGGTATTCAGTTATTGCAATAGAAAATAGACTAAGACAGGCCCACATAGTTGGTAAGATACTGTTTCTGGGTATGTCTGTGAGGATGTTTCTAGAAGAGATTAGTGTTTGAATCTGAATCAGTAAACTGAGTTCTATCCTCAATAATGAGTCAATGTATGTGGGCATTTTCCAATATGATGAGGGCTTGAATACAACAAAAAGAGGAAGGCTAGATTCTATTCTTGAGCTGGACTAACCATCTTTTTCTGCCCTTAGCCATTAGAACTTCTGGCTTTTGGGCTTTCAGACTCTGGGACTTAGCCAGCAGCCACCACCTGTCCATGTGTCTCAGGCCTACAGGTTACACCATCCGCCTCCTAGGGTCTGAGGCATTTCAGTTCGGACTGAATGGAACCATACCATGTCTCCAGCTTGAAAACAGCAGATGGTGGGACTTCTCAGCCTCCATAATCAGACGAGTGAACTCCATAATTTCATATGTGTGTGTGTATGTGTATATATATATGTATGAATGTATGTATGTATGTATCTCCTGTTGGTGATGTTTCTCTAAAGAACCCTAATACTTTGGGCTAGTTTTCTGGATTTGGGGTTTTAGGGAAAAACTCCAACCAGGCATGCTGGTACATGCATGTATTCTCAGTACCTGAAAGGCTCAGACAGGAGGATCGCAGGTTCAGCCAGCCTCAGCAACATAGTGAGACCCTGTTTCAAAATGAAAAATAAAATGGGGCTGGGGGTGTAACTCAGAATTAGAGCACCCTTTGGCTCAATCCACAGTACTGGAAAACAAGAAAAAAAAAAAAACCCTGTGGAAAAGAAAGTATAAAACTATACTTAGTGGGATAAAAACAGTCAATGATGTAACACGCCATTTCTTTTCTTTTTCTCTCTCTCTTTTTTTTTTCCTTATGGTACTGGGGATGGAACCCTGGGGCCTTCTACCTCTGAGCTACACCCCCAGACCTATTTTTTATCCTTTATTTTGAAGCAAGCTCTCAACATGTAGCAGAGGGCCTCACTAAGTAGCTGAGGCTGGCTGAGAACTCGGATCCTCCTGTCTCAGCCTCCTAAGTACTGGGATTATAAGCATACACCACCATGCCCGGCACCATTCATTTATTTCCACTGAGATTCATAGCAAAAAATCCAAAGGTAGTATTAAATTAGGTTCTTCATTTAGTTGTTCTTTTTGTGTGAGTATGCAGTGCTAGGGATTGAGCACATGCCAGGCAAGCACTCTTCCACTGAGCTACCTCCCAGGTCTGTATTTGGTATTCTTAAATGAACAAAAGTACAAATGTAGAATAAAACCTATATACTGTACAGTTTCAAGTTAGTATGGTGACTTTAGGTTTTCATTGTTCCTGGCTACATAGCAATCCCTTTTCACAGTATTTACCAATTTGGGGAAGACACAGCTGCTCTCCTTAAAGTTTTTTGTTTGTTTGTTTTGTGGTACTGGGGATTGAACTCAGGGGCATTCTACCTCCAAGCTATACCCCCAGCCCTATTTTTTATTCTTTATTTTGAAACAGGGTCTCACTAAGTTGTAGAGTGCCTTACTAGGTAGCTGAGGCTGGCCATGAACCCAGATCCTTCGGTCTCAGCCTCCCAAATGCTACAAGCGTGCACCATCACGCCCAGCTAGCTCTCCCATATTTTAGATTGGTGCATTTCAAGCCTCAGTGGGCATATTAGATATTACGCATATTAGTTAGTGGGCATATTTGAGCTTTTGCTAAGATGCACATATCTGTTGAGCAAGGCTGGGAGGGAGAGATGGCTTATCAGGCTCTCAGGGAGCCTGAGGCAAAAGGGAAAATCAGTAATCCTGTGTTTATTTAAAATTTTGATCTTTTGCCCATTGTATACTTTCTCTTACATTAATTTTAATTTTTTTAAACATCGCACTAAGGTAGCATTCTCTTGGCCAGGTGTGGCATATGCCTGTAATCCCAGTACTTGGGAGCATTAGCTTTGGCTGAGAGCCTGTGAGCAGTGGAGCTTCAGGTGGACTAGCAAGCCTGGACAAGGGTGGGTGAAGGAGGCCAGTGAGGCCCTTGCCTCAGCAACTTAAGTGAGGCTCTCAGCCACTTAGTGAGACCCGTTTCTAAATAAAAAATAAAATAGGGCTGGGGGTGTAGCTCAGAGATAGAATGCCCCTGGGTTCAATCCCCAGAAACACACACACACACACACACACAATAGGGCTGGGGGTGTAACTCAGAGATAGAATGCCCCTGGGTTCAATCCCTAGAAACATACACACACACATACACACACACACACACACACACACACACACACACACACACACACCCTTGATTACCAAGTTTTTAGCAGCTGAGGCAAGGGTCTCACTGGCCTTCCTCACCCACCCTTGTCCAGGTTTGCTAGTCCACCAGAAGCTCCACTGCTCACAGGCTCTCAGCCAGAGCTAATGCTGCCTGCATGTGGCCCACACTGTAAGGAAGCTGTAGGATTGGTTTGTCTGAGACTTGGGTCATTCAGATTCAATTTAGGATTTTTCTCCAGAATACCTAGTGAAAAACCTAATAAGGTACCATATGAAACATGTTGGATTTTTGTTCACCAAAATCCATGTAAATATGAGGCTGCTTGTAGATGGCCATCAAAACTAGTAAAAACTTCAACTTAAGAAATCCCATCAGTTGCATCCATTTCCCTGCAAAGAACATGATTTTGTTCTTTATGGCTGAGTAAAATTCCATTGTGTACATATCCCATAGTTTTGTAATCCATTCATCTGTGGTTGGACATCTTAGCTACTTCCATAGTTTGGCTATTGTGAATTGAGCTGCTATAAACATAGATACACATGCATCGGTCTGATAATTTGGTTTTCATTCTTTTGGGTATATACCCAGTAGTGGTATTGCTGGGTCATATGGTACGTTCACTCCCATTCGTCTGAGGATCCTCCATACTGTTTTCCACAGTGGTTGCACAAGTTTGCAATTCCATCAACAATGTATTAGGGTTCCCACTTCTCTACACTCTCGCCAGCAGGTGTTGTTGTTCATGTTTTTTATGATTGCCATTCTGACTGGAGTTAGGTGAAATCTCAGGGTAGTTTTGATTTGCATCTCCCTGATTGCCAATGATGTGGAACATTTCCTCATACATTTATTGGCCATTTGTATTTCTTCTTTTGTGAAGTGTCTATTTATATCCTTTGCCCATTTTTGATTAGGTTATTTGCTTTCTTAGTTGCAATTTTCTTGAGTTCTTTGTATATCCTAGATATTAGACCTCTATCTGAAGTGTAACTGGCAAAAATTTTCTCCCACTCTGTAGGCTCTCTGTCGAGGTTCTTTTTTTTTTTTTTTTGTGGTACTGGGGATTGAACTCAGGGGCATTCTACCTCCGAGCTATACCCCCCAGCCCTATTTTTTATTCTTTATTTTGAAACCGAGTCTCACTAAGTTGCGGAGTGCCTCACTAGGTAGCTGAGGCTTGGCCCCGAATGCTGGGATTACAAGCGTGCGCCACCACGCCCGGCTTATTGAGGTTCTTGATATTTTCCTTTGCTGTGCAGAAGCTCTTCAGTTTAATGCAATCCCATGTATTGATCTTCCTTTGAGCTGCTTATGTTAAGTGAGATTAGTCAGTCACAAAGAGCAAAGAAGCATATGTTCTCCCTAATATGCAGATGCTAGGGAGAAGATGGGGCATAGGAGGGTCTCCAGATGAAAAGGAGAGATCCTCGATAAGCAAAGAAGTTGATTTAATTGTAGTGGATGCATGGGGCAGAGGGACACCCTAAGGCACACAATGTACTTACACAATCATATCAAGGTCACTCACTGAAGTGAACCTGAGGGGGAGGAAGGGGACTGAACGTGGTAGGAATTGGGGAAGGGGTCAAATGAGAATTGTGTGCAAATATGTTGTTAACAACTTGTACTTAACAAAGATGTATGCTATATTGCACGAATTACTACAATAAAAAACAAAAACAAAATTAAAAAAAAAAAGAAATCCCATCAGTGCAAAAGATCTTGTTGGTATTTTTTTATTGAAAGATTTTTTGCCTTGAACAATGGACATTTTACATTAAAACTTTATACAACCAAAATCTCAAAATAATATTAAAATCACACTAAAGTACTTTCATTAAGTCTCTACTTAACTTTATTGTTGGTAAAAATATTGCAAGACACTTGTAGCTAATGTTTTTGCTTTAAAATAAGCAATTAAACTAAATGTCACAAGAAGAGACAATACATACTATACATTTGCAGATAACCGGCTAAAATGATAATAGTAATTAATGTTTATGTAAGAAACAATTGCACTTGAAAAATTAAAAAAGTAAACAAAAACTCTAGTTTTATATATAAGTCTATGAACAGAGGTTAATTATCTATAACCTTGCCAGGAGAAGTGTGTTTGCTTAAATAAAAAAGCAAAACATGTTTAACATAGCAATCATTCATTTAAAAAAAAAACTGTCTTGAACTTTATATGTTTTTACAGAATTTCCCCATAGTTTGTTGCTTAGAAAAGACTGCAACATAATTAAAGCAAAATAACACTTAATTGGTATTTAGTGCAAATTTGGGGTGATTTATGAATGAAATGTTAAACATGTACCCTTTAGAAGTTGTTAGAAGTAACTATTATGACTGCCCTTTCCTCTTTAGACTCTTTTTTTTTTTTTTTTTTGGTACTGTGGATTGAACCCAGGGGCATTCTACCTCTGAGCTACAACCCCAGAGGTGTATTTTTTATTTTGAGACAGGGTCTTGCTGAGGTTGATCTGGAACCTGCAATCTTCCTGTCTCAGACTCCCAAGTACTGGGATTACAGGTGTGCGTCATCATGCCTGGCAGTAGACTCTTCTTTTAAAGACTTTGATGGAACATTTGCAACTGAGGTATCTCTTACTTTGTATGGGCTTGATGATATCTGAGCCAATACAAAGTTGACTCATCTACCATTCTTTGTTAATAATCTTATTTCATCACCTGTTTCTTGCCATTACAGTGATGTTGTCCAAAGCTGATAGGATGAAAGAAGAAGTCAGTTCGAAAAGATTACTGTAGCACTATAATTACAGAGCTGTAAGTGGAAAGATTCCCATTAAAAAGTGTTATATTAGTGAGGAAATCATTGAAATAACAAATACCTACATAGAAGACTTAGAAATGAGTATCAGTGTGGGAAGCGTGCAGTGGAATATTAATTGCTTCTAGTAACAATAAAAAAAGTTACATTGATTCCTAACAGTCTGAAGGTCCAGTATATATAATATTAAATCCAACTTGCAAGAGTACAACTATCCACTTGACCACACATGCCAACTGCTACAGTGAAGCTGAGCCATTGTTTCTAGAAAGAAAATGGTTTCAGTATAAGAAACAACTTTGCTGTCATCCTTTCTTTAAGGTAAGTGATAGAATAACAGCACATTGCATATTGAATAAGCATAAAGGAAAGTAATAATGGATACTATAAAATGTGATTTCGTAGGTGAGAAAAAAGGATGTAATTCCCCCTACACTGTGCAAAGAACTTACACCTATACTTTGGGGGCACAAATCTAAGAAAAGGGAATATGCCAACGCCATGA
This sequence comes from Graphiurus murinus, assembly GCA_004027655.1. Lineage (NCBI taxonomy): Eukaryota > Metazoa > Chordata > Mammalia > Rodentia > Gliridae > Graphiurus > Graphiurus murinus. Next base: position 53,577 of record PVLC010003494.1, on the reverse strand, counting down.
AAAGTAAAGTTAGAGCTAGTAGTTTGGAGGTTGGGGGGTTGCTGGTATGTATATGTTTTGTGTAAAGCAAGTTTAGAGAAATGAAAGTATTTTTATGTGGCTTTAAAACTGCCAAGTCCCTTCTTTGTATGCACATGTGTATGGTAATTAACAAGGCCACTTAAAACTGAGATGTTTCTTAAAGGTAGCAAGGTGAATGCTCTAGATTTTAAATGCTACTGAACATTTGACTCTAAATATGAATTGCGCAATTAGAGTAAAGAAAGTCCTTAGTAGCACAAAGGCTTCAAATCTTGGCTTCCTATGAATTTTCCCTAAAGACCAAAGGGAATTTTCAGAGACATGTAATGTCAATAGCCTGTTCTATCTTGTGAGAAATGGCTGGTTTGGTGGCTTTCCTGTTTCAGTTTTTCTGGAATGAACCTCCCCCTCAGAGTCTGAAAACTAAATTACACTAGAGTAAGTGTATCTCAAGGTTCTTAATCTTTGGGACAGATTAGAATTCATCTGAAGAGATTTTGCCAGAATATACATTCCTGGTCCTGTTCTAGGAGGACTGATTCTGTAGGCCTGGGATGCACCACAGCACCAGGTGGAGATTCTCAGAGCAGAAAGAGAACTTGTAACTAGTATAGAATTTCCTTTCTTAAGCATGTTAGATAAAAATGTTCCCTAGGAGCTGACTGGGCCAAATGTTTCACATGTCCTTAAAGAGGTACTGGTATAATGAGACTCACACTGTGTTGGTCACACTGTGGGTCCACAGTGTGGTGGAAGTGTGGGTGGATTCGCCTTCCATGATGATTTCAGAGTGGGCATAATTCATGAAAACCAGACACAGCCACAGAGGAGTCAGATGTTCTTGTGGTTCCCAGTTACCTGGCACATTCAGGACAGTGGACATTCTTCTTGTACCTACATATGATCCTTTCACCATTAGTGTAGAAAGGGTAGACACACCCAAATATGTGGTAGTGTAAATGTTTTGGATAGAAATTACAGGTAGAGAATTAAAAAAAAAAAAAAAAAAAACATTACAAAGGTTGGCAAAAGTACATGATCTGAATGGTGTGTGGATGTATGTGTGTCGGGGGGCCATGGAATGGGCACGGTGGGCTCTCATGAGGAGTTCTTTTATTTATTTACTTATTTTTGTGGTACTGGGATTGAACCCAGGGGCATTCTACCTCTGAGATACACCCCCAGCCCTTTCTTATTTGTTTTGAAATGGAGTCTTGCTTTGTTGCTGGGGATGATCTCGAACCTGTGATCCTCCCGTCTCAGCCTCTCAAGTACTGGGATTATAGGCGTGTACCACCATGCTTGGCTCTCATGAAGAGCTCTTAGTTTAGAGATTTTGCTTCATGTGGTCCCTAGGACAGAACTGTCTCTTGAAAACCAGGGGCGGGGAGAGGGGTTGGTTCAAGGCACCAGGACCTAGGGTTGTGCAAATACACTCTTTACAATGAATACCACCAGTTCAGTTTCTAAACATTATTTTAGAGCCTATAAAACATGCTTCTTTTCCTAGCGAGGTTTCTTTACCTCATATAAAAAATAAATAAATAAAAAGGGCAAGAGAGGAGCCAATAACAGGCGGTGTGGATGGGGAAAGTCACTTTACTTAATAATCTGCGGACAGTCGCTCCAGGCCTTTGCTTTTCTTTTGGCCAAAGCCAGCCAGGCTGGCTCTGTGGACACAGGGGCAGCATCTGGGGTGGAGAACCTCTTGGTGACTTCTTTCACCAGTGGTGTTGGGGGAGCCGAATCTGAGATCTCCACTAGATTTGATTTGAAGGAAAAAAAGAAGGGAGTAAAGTCAGAACCACATTTTTAAAAAATTATTTTTAATTAACAGAATTATATATACCTACTATTTACATTGCAGAATGGCTAAATCTAATTAACATGCGTTGCCTCACAAAGTTATCATTTTTATGCTGAGAGCATTTAAAATCTACTCTTGTAGCGTGTTTAAAGAATACAATTGATTGTTCGTAACTATAGTTAACCATGTTGTGCAACACATCTTTTGAACTCATTTATCCTATCTAACTGAAGTTTTATATCCTCTAACTGACATCTCCCTACTCTCCACCCCAGAACCACATTCTGATTTATCAGAAGTATGAGATTCAGAAAGGAAAACTGTGGAGCCGGGCGTGGTGGTGCGCGCTTGTAATCCCAGTACTTGGGAGGCTGAGACTGGAAGATAGTGAGGCCCTCGGCAACTTAGTGAGACCTTGTTTCAAAATAAAAAATAAAAAATAGGACTGGGGATGTATCTCGGAGGTAGAATGCCCCTGGGTTCAATCCCAGTGCCACAAAATAAATAAATAAATAAATAAATAAATAAATAAAAAAGAAAGGAAAACTGTGAAACATGAGAGGCAAGTTGGATAGGCTTCAGTGAAGAGATCTAGGGAAAGTAAGCCATGTGTTTTTATAACTTGCTCAGAGAATTATAGTGATCACAGTGTAGGCAATCCTAATTTCAATAAGTGTAGTTTTCTGTATGTAGAAGCTATGCCTGCATGATAACAAGTTCTAAGGGCAAATTTTGTAATTCCCAACATGTAACCAGTCTACTCCATAAAAAGACTGGAGCAGCTAGACCCATCAAGCTGGGAGATTAATAGCTACCTCCCCCACAAAGTGTCCCCTGGGTCCCTCCACCTGAGCCCCATGGACCCTGCCACCTCTCCTGACCTGCAGTCTTGTCTAATAATTCCTTTACATCATATTACATTCTTGACTAGAGCTCATGGCTGCTGTGAGTGGGTTATGTGAGGAGCTGGGAGGGCTTGCATCTTCTCTTTGGGTCACATCAGTGCCTGTGGCCATGGCCTACACATATGCTTCTAGAACTCAGCAAATACTGATTAACCAAAAAGACAAAAAGGCTTACTTTAGCAAAAAAAAAAAAAAAAAAAAAGCTTACTTTATTAAAGCTGAAGCCAGTTGGTTGCAATAACCCTTTCATACTTCCAATCAGGCAGGGAAAGGTATGACTTCTTCAACTTTAGAGTTTTTTACTTTATTTTGAAAGAAATTCATATTCTTTCTGAAATGCTGGTGGGTAAATATCTGCCATCACACCACTAATTGAGTTCCTAGTGCTCTTTATTGGATGAGCTTTATCGGTGTGAGAGTTCATGAATGTGGCTAAGACAGCCTGTGCTCTGTGATGCCTAAGGTGCTGATCTAGTTATCACAAAGCACGTTTTATTTGTTTATTTTTTCCAGTATTGGGGATTGAACCCAGGGGCATTCTACCTCCGAGCTATATCCCCCAACCCTATTTTTTATTCTCTATTTTGAAACAGGGTCTTACTAAGTTGCAGATGGCCTCACTAAGTAGCTGAGGCTGGCCTCGAACCTGTAATCCTCCTGTCTCAGCCTCCCAAGTACTGGGATTACAAGCGTGCACAACCACACCTGGCATAAGGCATGTTTTAAGAGAAACTAACCAGAGTTAAATAGAAATGGACCTGCTCCCTACCTGTCACAGATGTTGGAAGAGTGTTGGCCTTTTTCAGCTGTTCTCTGCGCTCAAGCCTGGACACCGCGGTCTCGGGCTTCTTCTCGTCTGGCTGAGCAGTGGACCTGTGCAGGGAACCTGCTCTGCTGATACTGCCACTTCCAGGCTGCGGGCTGACACTGACCTGGGTGGGCGGAGAGGGGGAAGCATGTTTTCAACCTATGATGTGCAAAAAACTGACCTTCTGCCTCCCAGCCCTGACCTCTGCTCCCAAAGGAAGGGCTGGACCGCACTGGGAAGCAAGGTGTGCTCCAGCCTGGCCTCCAACATGCCAAGGAGGGACAGTTACTTTCCCAGAAGAGCCCCCACCAAGCTGACTCTAAAATCAGGCCACAGAACTAAGGCTCCTGATTTCTTCTCTCTCTACGGGTTGAATAAAATCATTTTCATATTTCTCATATCCAGTAGTTGCCCATTATCTGGGAGGGATGTATTCTAAGACCCCAGTGGATGCCTGAAATCATGGACAGTAGTGAACCCAACATATACTATGTTTTGTTCTTACTTTAGATCCTCGTTACCTCAGCATTGATTTTTTTTCTATTAAGTCAAGAACTTTTACCTTCACACTCAAAGAAAGTACTTTACAACTTCTCTTTGGCATATTCAAATTGCCAACATTACTTTGAGGCCATTCTTATTACTGAACACAAGCACTGTGATATTGCAACAGTTGATGTGATAACCAAGATGGCTACCAAGTAACTAACAAGTGGGTAATAAATACAGTGTAGATACCTGAGCAAAGGGATGATTCATCTCTAGGGAGGAACAGAGTGAGAGGGCATGAAGATTCATGCCAGTACTCAGAGAATACTACTCTGAACAGCAATTTAAAACTTATTGTTATTTCTGGAATTTTCCACTTAATATATTTTGGCCATTTGTTGACCTCTGGTAACTGAAACCAGGGAAAGTAAAACCGCAGATAAGGGGGAGGGAGGAACTACTGTAACTCTAACTGTTGTGTGTGTGAATCACTGCTATGTGTATATCTCAGATTCTGCCAAATTTGGCTTCCCTAAGAACATAATGAAATCAAATTAACACTGAAAACGCTTCCCTATTTTAATGGTGGTTAATTTACTTACCACTCTGTCCGTTGTAAATACCAATCTCTACCCTCAACTATCATCTGTTTTTTTGTTTGTTTGTTTTTAATCTTTGTGACCCAAAACAACAAGCTTAGGACAACAAAGTGAAAGGTGAAGAGCAGGCTACTCACAGTTTCTTTGGAGAGCTTTTCTGCCTGTTTGGCCTCTCGAGCTTGCTTCCTCTCCTCTCGAGTCGCTTGCTGCTCACGAAACCCCTTTTGCTTTTGCAGTGCTAATGTTATCCACAGTGGCTGGGCGGTTTCAACTTTCTCCATTAGTTTGGAGCCGTCTAAAGAGTGCCTGCTCTGAAGCACTGGCTTCTCTGTGGGGAAAGGCAGAAAAGGCATGCTATGAAATTAACTGCCTGCTTGTCTCAGTTCCTCAACCCCTAAAACTTGTGGCATATTGATAAGCCTATGAAACATTCCTTCCTAACACAAATCTGTGCCTGTGCCTAAAGGATTCCACTGAGTGAGAAGGTAAAATCTGAGCTGAGTGTGGTGGCTCATGCTTGTAATCCCAGTACTTGGGAGGCTGAGTCTGGAGGATAAGGGTTTGCAGCCAGCCTCAGGTACTTAGTGAGGCCCTCCACAACTTAGTGAGACCCTCTTTCAAAATAAAGAATAAAAAAATAAGACTGGAGGTGTAAGTTCAAAGGTAGAATGCCCCTGGGTTCAATCCCCAGTACTGGGGAAAAAAAGAAAATCTTCAGTATCATAAAGTCTCATGCCTATAGAAAATAGAAGACCCAGACAGACAATTTATTGTTGTTCTGTTTTTAATTTGTTTGAGATTTATTTTTATCAATGGAAGTTTCCTACCACCCTGTTCTCCAAACATTGTATTTGGATACCTAATGTATGAAAGACAAAAAAGAGGTGCTGTTTTGCTAAATAAGGCTGCTGAGGGCAGCAAGGCTCTGAGGGACACAGTGAGAACCAGGATTTTGTCCAATGCCCTCACTTGAGAGTACTACAAGGTCGGTTGGCAGTGGGCTCACAGAGGGAAGCTGCACTCTTGGTCTTCTGACATCCAGTCTCTACAACTGGGGTAAACATCTGTTGAGTGGTTGGTATCAGCTCTGAAAGTAAGCATATCTGGCTCTGATCTTCTATGACTGTAGAAAAGTTACCTCACTTCTATAAGCTTTAGTTTTCTAATCTCTAAAGCGGAGATAGTGGCACATGTCAGAGTGCCCCCTAGGTTTGATCTCTAGTACCACAAAATAAAGTGAGCTGTACTATTAAAGTCCCTCTTCTTTTCTCTCAAGTAAACATCATGCACTTTCAGAGATTATAATTCTATATTGAATTCTTTACTATCTCAGAGGAAAGGGGCTCACTATAGTCCTGTTCTTTTGAAATCCAGTGGAAGTTTATGCTTTGATAGTCCAGAGTCTTACCACCAGGGCTCTCAGCCAATTAGACTTTAAACTGTACTTTATACTCTAGCATGAGAAAGACCAAATGATGAGAAGACAGGGCAGAGTCCGGTGTGGTGGCACGTGCCTGTAATCCTGGTAAATGGGGGCCGGGGGGAGCCAGGAGGATGACAAGTTCAAGGCCAGCTTGAACAACTTAGTGAGACCCAGTCTCATCTCAAAGTAAAAAAATTAAAAAAAAAAAAGGGCTGGGGATGTAGCTTAGTGGTAGAGCATTTACCAGGTTTCGGCTTAACTGGAATTCAGTCACAAAAAAGGCCAGCCTCAGCAACTTAGTGAGACCCTATTTGAAAATAGAAAATATAGGGCTGGGATATAGCTCAGAGGTAGAATGCCCCTGGGTTCAATCCCCAGTACCTTAAAAGGAAAAAAAAAATCTTCTTCCATAATATTTGAAAGAAGAGAAGGATATTACTTTCCACATATGTGGGTGTCATTATACTGGCCACAGAATTTATGGTTTTATACATAGAATATCCTAAGGATACTCCAAATAACTGTTTACCTATTAAGTGAAGGCAACAATGTCTCAGATCAAAAAGTCAATATAAGGAAGGGTATGAGGATTCACTCTATAATCCCAGTATTTGGGAGGCAAAATCAGGAGGATAATATGTTTGAGGTCAGTCTCAGCAATTTAAGGAAACCCTCAGCAGCTTAGCAAGACCCTGTTTCAAAAAAAGAAAAAAAAAGAAAGAAATTAAAAGGACTGGGGTCTACTTCAGAGGTAGAATACCACTAATACTGTTAGTGTAAAGGACCAACAGGTCTGGCTCACAGTGGGATTAGAAACAGGACATTAAGACGAGAGTCCTATCTGAGTCTCAGCGAAGGATGCCCCAGAGGCCTGTAACAAAATAATCACACACCCCACACTCCAAAGTGCAGGATCACCTCCCAGGGACTGGCTGATGAGGTGCCAAACATTCCAGGACATGGAAAAACTAGGGTGGCGGCTGAAGAAGCCTAAGCAGGAATATTTCTTTGGAAAGGACTGTTAAGAGTTAGGTGGGTTCCCATGACCTCTAGTCATAGTGAGGGGAGCTGTAGGGGTTAAGGGGACTGGCACCCTTGTTCTGGTTTGTTCTTATTTTATTTTATTTTCATACTGGGATTGAACCCAGGGGTATTCTGAACTCATCCCAGCCCTTTTTATTTATTTATTTATGTTTTAATTTTGAAACAGGGGTCTCACTAAATTGCTGAGGGTGGCCTCAAACCTGCAATCCTCTTGTCCAAGCCTCCTGAGTACTAGGATTACAGATGTGTGCCACCACATCTGGCTCTAGCTTGTTTTTCCTTTTAGCGTGGGAGGTTCTGTAGGTAGGTGGGTGTATGGAATATCCTATCTCCTTTCAGCTAAATGATCCCTTACAAGATAGACAAATGGCATAAAGAAACTCTATAGATTCAGTTAACTAACTATTCTCATCCAATAATACAAGCATGAGAAAATAGCAGAGGTGGCAAGCTCTTTGCCTGCCATTTTATGAAGAAATCAGATCTGACAAGAAGTTGGCCAAAGAAGTTGGTTGACAAGAAGTTGCACCACGATTGCAAAGCAGCTGTATATCTACTGTTGTTACAATGAACCTTACCCCAAGTGTAGATGACTTCTCAGGGGTTTTAGCTAACAGTGGTACCACCTGTATACAACCAACAAATCAGAGGTCTGTGCTTAACATTTTTATCTTGATGGGGTGTTCAGCCAAACAAATTTGATCAGCCCTGGCCTGGAGTAACAAGTTGAAAAACAAAACCCCAGGGAATGCAGGCAGCAACCCTCCACAAGGCAGGTGGTCCTTGCTTCTGTGCTTTATCCATATCAAGGAAAATTCAATTAGCAGCAACTGATGGCCCCAAATCTAACTACCGAGTAAGAAAACAAGGGCAGTTATCATTTTGGGGGGGGGGGGAATCACAATAACCAAAGGGACATCTCTTTGAGAAAAAAGTGAATGTGAGCTTTATTTCTTGGGGAAAGATAAGGCAAGTTACAGAGCAGATGAGTCTGTGAGAGGGACTTTGCATGTACCATGAAAGCTAATGACATGCCAGGCATGATGGCACACACCTGCAACACCAGTGCTTGGGAGGCTGACACAGGAGGATTGTAGGTTCACAGCCAGCCTTGGCAACTTAGTGAGGTGCTCAGCAATTTAGCAAAGCCTTGTTTCCAAATTAAAAAGGGCTAAGGGTGTAGTTTGGAGGTAGAATGCCCCTGGGTTTGATCCCTAGCACCACCACACACACACAATATCTATATCTATATCTATATCTATATCTATATCTATATAGATAGATAGATAGATAGATAGATATAGATAGATATATATAAATCAAGCAAGCAAGCTAGCTAACTGATGACACAAAAATTAATGCCAAACTAAAAAATGGATCCTTTGTTCAGTAGGACAAGCAGAAATCATGAGGGAGAAACAGCATAGAAGCTGCTGACCAATATGTCCATGCAGAAAAAACAAGCTAGGCAAATGCACCCTTAAAAAAGGATGCCAGGCATGATTGATGGTGCACACCTGTAATCTTAGTACTTGGGAGGCTAAGACAGGAGATCACAGGCTTAAGGACAGCTTCAGCAATGTAGTGAGACTCTCATCAACCTAGGGAGACCCTGTTTCAAAATAAAAATGAAAAATAGGGCTGGGGGTATAGCTTGGAGGTAGAATGGCTCCAAGCTACACTCCCTCACACACACAAATAAATGAAATAAAAGTAAAATGGATGTTAGGGTCAACAAGAAACAACTTGCTTGCTTCTCAAAACACAACTCTTTTCTCTGGGGGGGAAAAAAATCACCCAAACCTAAACACTGAAAACAAAAAAGAAACCATCTGTCCCTAAAAGACCTCAGGGGAGAATTTCTCTGGGGAATATGCGTAACTCTCTGAGTGACAACCCAAACTTTGTCTCCCACTCTCTGCAAAACAGAAGAGAGAAAGTATCAGATGAGGGTTCTCTGGGGCACAAAAGCCAATTCAGCTGAGCACTTAGCTACCCCAGATGTTCAGTGTGAGGAAGGCTCAGGGTCAGCCAGAGGAAGGGTGGCTCTCTGTAGAAGGCCTCACAGTGGCAAGCCTGTGGGAAGGGCGTGTGGCTGCGTTTGCAGAACATTTTACACAAAACTGGGTGGAAGCCAAACATCCAGAGAAGATCCACAGACCCGAGTAGAGGCTGAAGCCCCTCTACCTTGGTGCAGCTACTGTCTAGGGACTAAACACAGACCCTGGACTAAAAGACTCCAGTGTGTGTGTGGTGACAAGGATTGAACCTAGGGGCATTCTACCTCTGAGCCACATCCTCAGCCCTTTTTATTTTTGAAACGGTCTCGCTAAACTGCTGAGGCTGGCCTCAAACCTGCAATCCTCCTGTCTCAGCCTCCCAAGTCCTAGGATTACAGGCTTGCACTACCATACTGGGCAACACTCCAGTTTTCATCGCCATGGCATAGTCCCCTCAAAATGGTTAATGACATCTTTATTAATTAGGACTATATTTCAATTCAAAGAATGCATAATAAATAAAGGGCCTCAGAGCCCGGCGTGGTGGCGCAGCACGCTTGTAATCCCAGCATTCGGGAGGCTGAGATCAAAGGATCAGGGTTCGCGGCCAGCCTCAGCTACCTAGTGAGGCACTCCGCAACTTAGTGAGACTCGGTTTCAAAATAAAGAATAAAAAATAAGGCTGGGGGTGTAGCTCAGAGGTAGAATGCCCCTGAGTTCAATACCCAGTACGGCAAAAAAAAAAAAAAGGGCCTCAGTATACCCATGAATGTGTGCACTTTGGGGGTAGCAGTCCAGCCTATATCTGCCACTGGCTGCCTGCAGCACCTCCGGTTCCCGCCCCGAAAGAGCTGGACAGAGGCAGGGGCTTCTTTTAACCTGGGGCTACCTACCTTTCCTCCCCGCCTCAGGCGTTTGGGAAGTTCTCTCTTGCTGAGTAGCAGGCGGCGGCGGGGAAGCAGGCTTCCTCTCCGGCACCTCTTCATCCTCGTCCCTCTTCGGTCCCTTCTTCTCCTCTGGGGGTGGTGGTGAGGGTGGCTGGGCACCATCGGTGCTCTCCTGGCCCTCCTTGGACGGCTCGCTGGGCTCGGGGTCCGGCTTCCCGGCTCGGCGAGCCAGCAGCTCCACCAGGTAGGGCCTGCTCAGTTTGGAGAGCGGGGACGATGGCGGGGTCTGGCCCGCTGGCTTGGGAGCCAGCGCCGGCTTCTGCGCCAATGGCGTTTTGCTCGGTGCCTTGTCGGGCAGTGGAGCTGGGGTCTGGCTGCCGGCCGGTGGGGGCCCCGGCTGGGCTCCAGGGGGGCCGTGGCTGGCGGAGCTTTCCGCGGAGTCCCTCCGGGCGGCAGGGACTGGCTTCCTCTCCTGGGGGAGGGATGGGCCATGCTTGGGGGCCGCGCCCTCGGTCTCTTTCTCAGTCTTTGCGCTCCCGGCTGGAGGTGGCCCCCCATCACCACCGTCCCCCGAGCCGCTGTGCCTTTTTTTCTTCTTTTGTTCTGCCTGTTGGTCGCAGTGGAAGCGCAAGGAGTAGTTGGTCCTTCTCAATTTTATTCCAAAAGGGGAGGCTTTTTCCTCCCCAGCCGGCGTGGCGGGGTCTGGCTTCGCTGCACCGCCGGTGGCCTCGCCGTCGGTGGAGTCTGCGTGGGCCGCTGCTTTCTGCGGAGGGGAAGGCAGGCTCGGAACCAGGAAAGATGGAAGGTCTTTGGCAAATTTGCACCCCTCGGTGGTGTGCGCCGGCTCCGGGCGCGCGTCGGGCTTCTCGGCGCTCTTGCGTCGCTCCTGAGCACCAGCAGGCGGCGGCGGGGACGGGGACGGGGGCACGGGCGGCGACGCGGCTTCCTCGCGGGGACCCTGCGCGGGTCTCTTCCGTGCGCCGTCGGCTTCCGCGCTCTGTTTGGGGGTCTCAGTGCCACCATCTGAGAATTTCTGCCAGGCAGGCTTGATGGAGAACTTGGCGTTGGCCGGCGGGGTCTTGCGGAGGTTCCCGCGGGAATCGCACCGCGCCCGGGCCGTGGCCGTGGGCTCGTCTCCCGGCCTCGACGGCTCGCTCTCGGCGTTCTTCAGGATCCGGGAGCGAATGGAAGCCCATTCGGCCAGCGCGGCCGCACTGCTCGGCGGCTCCTGCGGAGGCCTGGCCTTCCCGCCCGCGGCCCGGGCCGGCGGCTCCGCGTCCACGTGCCTCTTTTCTTCCGACAGGCCCAGGAGGGATTTGCACGCCGTGTCCTTGATCTGGTTCAGGTTGACGGCCGGGCCGCAGAGCTGAGCCCCGGTGACCAGAATGGCCGTGTGCGGGATGCTCAGGGCCGAGGGCAGGGCGTGCGACGCGGCGCTGGCCCGGGGAGCCTTGGGTTCCTGCGCTGCAGGGTCGGGCCCCGCGTCTTTCGTGGGCGTCACGGGGCTCAGGTTGACTTTGGGGAAGAGAATCTGTTTCCCGCCTGAGGACACCTGGAACGTGTAGGGCCTGGGCATGGTCTGCCTCTCGTCCACCTCCTGCCACCGGAGCTCCTCCACCTTCCTGTCTTTTTCAGCGGGGGCAGCTTCCTTCTTCTCCACCGGAGGCGGCGTTTCTTCCACCTGCCCCTCTGGCTGCTGGGGAACCTCCGTTTTGGCGGCTTCTCTCCTTTCCTCCACTGCAGGGCGCTCATCCTCTTGCACATCTCCCCTCTTCCCCGGCTGCTCTCTTGCCGGCTCGGCCTCGTGGCTCTGCTCCGCAGAGATTTCTCTTTGCCTTTTGGGTTCTGGGTTTTCTTGTTCTCCTGACTTCTCCTCAAAGTCATTGTGAAGTTCGCTCCGGAGGCCCCCATCGTCCTCTAGCTGTGGCGGCCTCTCTTCTTCTGGTCTCTGCAGCGCTTCCCGGAGCTCCTCCTGGGCCTCCTGTAGCCCCTGCACTTCCATTTCCTCCTGCCTTTTCAACTCTTCGCTTCGCTTGGCCTCCTCGGGCTGCCATCTGAGCTCCTCCAGCCGTCTTTCTTCCTCCTGTTCCCGCTTTCTCTGCGCCTCCAGCTCCTCCAGCCTCCTGGCTTCCTCCTCCAGCCTCCTGGCCTCTTCTTCCAGCCGCCGCTGCTCCTCCAGCCTCTTGAGTTCCTTCAACTCCCTTTCTTGTTCTTCCTGCCGCTGCCTCTCGGCCTCTCGCTGCCTCAGCTCTTCCAGCCGCTCGGTCTCCTCCTGCCGGCGCCTCCGTTCTTCGGCCTCTAGGCGCTCTCTGTCCTCCCGCTCTCTCTGTTCTTGCTCTAGGCAAGCCTGCTCTTCCAGGCCCCTGCGCAGCCCTTCCCAAGGCCCCCTTTCCACCTCTAGCTGCAGTTGCTCCTCCTCCTCGCCCTCCTCCTCCAACAGCCCCTGCTTTTTGTTCTCTTCCCAAAGCTTCCTCTCCAGAGCCTGCAGCCTCTGCTCTTCCTGCCGTTTCTTCTCGGCCGCTTCTGCCTTTTGCCTTTTGCACTTGGCCTCCAGTTCTCGCCAGTAGTCTTCCTGGCGTCTTTTCTCTTCCTCAGAATCCAGGGGCTCTGGTTCCTCCTCCCGCCAAACATGCTTGTCTTCTCCCGGATGACCGTTCTGGTCCAGGGAAGGCTGACTGTACAGGCCATCTGGCTTACTGTATCCATCCTAAGGACAGTGAGGAAACAGAATTAGCCTCTTATTTTTCCCACAGACAACCCCTACTCTTCCTATTCACAATGCAGTGGGCCTGTTAATTTCCAAAGAAGGGGCAGGCGTTCCAAACTACAGGTACTGTGGTCTCTCCTTATCTGAGGATTTGCTTCCCAAAGTTTGTTTCTTGCCTTTCGTTAAATATTAAATGGAAATTTCCTGAAATATCCATGTTTTAAATACTTTTTTTTTTCCAGACAGGGTCTTCCCCTATTGCCCAGGCTGATCTTGAATTTGCAACCCTCCCTAGTAGCTGGGATTACAGGTGTGCAGAGCAAGCCCAGCATTCAATGACTTTAATAAATGTATTGTTATAAATGACCTTTTTATTATTAGTCATTGTTACTCTCTTACTGTGCCTAATTTATAAATTAAACTTTGTAACAAGTATATGTAAGGAAAAAAAAAACGTAGTTTATGTGGTATCTGGTACTACTTGTAGTTTCAGGCATCCACTAGGAATCTTGGATCATATCCCCTGTGGATAAGGCAGGAACACTGTAAGTGTAAACTCGGGCAACGGTCACACTAAGCAAGAGTAAACTAGGGGATGGAAGAAAGGGCTTCATCTTTATGGTTTGCCCTCTAGACCTTTTGTCATTTCCTCTCTCTCTCCTACTTATTTATTTATTTATTTATTTATTTATTTATTTATTTATAGTACTACTGGGGATTGAACCTAGGGGCATTCTACCACTGAGTTACATCCCCAGAGCCCTTTTAATTTTTTATTTTGAAACAGGGTCTCCCTAAGCTGCGCAGGCTAGCCTGGAACTTGTGATCCTCCTGCTTCAGCCTCCCAAATAGCTGAAATTACAGGCATGTACCATTGTGCGTGGCTAACATTCTTTTTTAATTAATATGAATGAAAGATAGAAAAAACAGTATTTCAAAAGTAGGAAAATGAGCAATAAAAGGGATTTGGACTTTATAAATGCCCCCTTCAGTTCATCACTTAGAAGCCCACCCCAGTCAGACACAAGGCCTGTAGGCTCAGCCACAGCAGAGCAGAGCTGGTCCACCTCTCTGCAGCAAAGTGAGCACGAGGGGTGTGGAGCCCCTCCACCATCGACCTCCCCTTTGAGGTCCACCAGCCTCACATCAGAGAGGGTGATGGAAAGTAGAGTCCTGCGTATCCTCATACACTGCTGTACACTCAAGATCCCAATGAGGAGAACCTAGATCCTTCTACCGATCCACCCAACCCACTCCGCAGAATTCGTGCCCAGCAAGCAAGGGCACCTGCGCAGCCAGCTAGGACAGGCTGTACGCACCTGGGCAAGCCGCCTGTGCTTCTTTGACACCCTCTGGTTTTTTGGCTTAACGGACAGTTTGTGCTTGGCAGCACTGTTGTCCAGGCGAGCGATGGCCAGGGGGATGGCATCAAGGTTGACACTTTCGATGGTGCCAGCAGAAGAGAAGTGTCTTTTTGGCCTAGACGGTTTAACTGGAGCAACCTATAGTGCAGATTAAGATGTAAAGTCAGTCTGGATCAGGAAGCCGGCAGGGAATCCCAGAATGGTAGCAAGCCAGTCTGTGTCTGCCCAGCTTGGCCCAGGGAAAGCTGACAAGCACAAGGGATGTGATGCAGTGAAATGAGCCCTGGTTCTGGAATTAAAGGCAGGATGTTGACTATCGATTCTGTTGGTGACTACTTGTATTCACCTGTGAAGCTCATTTAACCTTTGCATGACTAATTTTCCTACTCTGGACGATATGGGTTAGAATAACTCAGGGGGCCAAAGTCTGCTTGCAGCCTGTTTTGGTAAATAGAATTTTACCGGCCAGCAGCCATGCCCATCGTCTTGGGCTGCTTTTGTGTTCCAAAGGAAGAGTAGCACAAACGAGAGGCATGTAGCTGTGGGCTAAAATGTCACAAAGTCTACAATAATTAGCAGTTTGCAAACCTCTGGACTAGATCATTTCCACACCAAGAACTGTTTAACTCTCAGACACCGTGTACACGCTCAGCTCCTACACAGGACTTTATTCCCTTTAAGGCTAGAAGGTGTCGTTTTCATCTCTGTATCAGTCCCCTTTATGCCCAAGTAGCAAATCTCATTTATTTTATTTTTTATTTTCTTGGTACTGGGGATTGAACCCAGAGGCCTTCTACCTCCAAGCTATACCCCTAGCCCAATTTTATTTCTTATTTGGAAACAAGGTCTCACTAAGTTGCTGAAAGCCTCACTAAATTGCTGAGGCTGGCTTTGAACCTGTGACTCTCCTGTCTCAGCCTCCCAAGTACTGGCATTTCAAGTGTGCACCACCAAGCTCAGCTCACAAATCTCATTTAGTAGGTGCTCAGCATGTATTTGTTGAAGGAATGAAGGAAAAATAAAGTGTAAAATCTACATCTAGGACATGAAATTAATTAATTAGTTAATTGTGGCATTGGGATTGAATCCAGGGGCATTCTACCTCAGACCTATCTTTTTTTTTTTTTTTTTTTTTTTTTTTTTTGCTTTGTTTTGAAACAGGGTCACCCTAGGTTGCTGAGAGTCTTGCTACTTGTTGAGGCTGTCCTTGATCCTGCAATTCTCCTGTCTCAACCTCCCAAGTCCTGGGATTACAGATGTGTTCCACCATGCCTGGTTCAGACAGACATGAAATTTATAGTCAGAAAAAATGTTTTGGCATAATCACTCCAAAGTCACAAAGTACTGAGTGTGCTGAAAAGCTAAAAAAGAAAGGGCCCTGGTGAAAAAGTGAGAGGCGAAAACGTGCCCCCAAGGCAGGAGCAGTTCCTAAAGGATGAACTACAGAATGGCCCTCGGTTCTGGAATACAGATGCAATCACTAAAAGCCACAACCTCTGACAAGCCATACACACTTAGAAAGGTCAGAGCCACCATGGCCAGAGGCCACATTGAATGAGATGGTGGGAAGCCACACCAATAAATACAGAGAATTTAGATTAGCAGAGAGGAAACCGGCTCCTGGCTACACAGTGCCAATGAGCGGCAGGGGACGCCCTTAGCCCTGTGTGCCACAGCAGCCCTGGCTGGATCAGGGTTCTTGTGTTTGATGGTGTTGGTGCTATAAATGCAGAGCCAACGAGATTTAGCTGAGGGGCTTGCTTTTTACAATGGCCCTCCATATTTATGCACAAAAGATAAAAGACCAAGCTAGCACCAAGAGCAAAATGGAAGCTCAGTACCTACTCATCTATCATGAGCGGCACAGAAAAATACATCCAGCTTTTGGTCTTCTAGTTTTCATTTATTTATGGTTATCTTTGTAACAGGTATTGCATTCTGAGCTATTGTTGAGAAGAGATGAATTAAACATTTATTTCTATTCCCTAAGAGATACATGAGGAAAAAGAGTCAGAGCCAATGTGACAGATTGAAGACAGAGATAAGCACTTGGAGCTGAGATTTAAGTGCCATGCTTCATTTCCAACTATCCCAGCTGAGTCTCACTGTCTGGGTGGTGGCACTGCTGAGCTATTCCCTTCATGGAAACAGACCTACTCCCTGTACCTTCTGTCAGACCTGGGAGGAGACCTGGTCCCCTGTACAGAAGATAAGTACCCAAGAGAGCAGATTAGCTCCTGTGGAAAAGGTGCTCAGGGAGAAGGGGCTAGATGCCCTGGACTCCTGCAGGCAGAGCTCTAGGTTTAAAGGGGGCACAGAAACATTAACAATATATATATGTAAAAGAAAAGGCTAAGGTTGGTGTTTTGTTTCTTGCATCTCTGAATACAAGAGGACTTTTTTTTTTTTTTTTTACAAACTTGGGTACATTCACCTAGTCTGGAGGGCCTTTCTCAATGGATTGACAATGTCTTGAAGTGTGTGAAATATTTAAGAAGACAACCAACTTCTTTTTTTTTTTTTTTTTTTTTTTCAGTACTGAGGATTGAACCCAGGGGCATTCTACTTCTGAGCTACACCCCCAGCCCTATTTTTTATTCTTTATTTTGAAACAGGGTCTAAGTTGCTGAGGGCCTCACTAAGTAGCTGAGGCTGGCCGCGAACCCATGAGCCACCTGTCTCAGCCTTCCAAGTACTGGGATTACAAGTGTGCGCCACCACTCCCAGCTACATGACAACCAACTTCTAAGACCCCTAAGGCATTCTGGGAATATGGCTATTTTTCAAAGCAGGTTTCATTTCCAGCAGATCTAAAAAAAAAAGGAAAAGTGGAAGTTACAGTAAAGAAGCTAAATAAATATGTTCAAATCTTATTACCTTCTCTTCCATCTCACTTCCGGCCCCAGGTAGATTCAGAGGACTTGGAGAACTTGGCCTATCACTGGACTGGAACAGCAGAGAGAGCATTCAAGTCAAATGCCAGAACAAGAAGTTCTGGGCAAATAATCAAACCCCGCTGGTGCCTGGTCAGGGCCACCCCCTCCTCCATGCAGGGGTGCAGCCAGCCTGCAGTGGAGGGACTTTGCTGACAAGCACTACCTGAGTTCACTGGTCTCCCATCTGGTAGTCCCCACCCTCGGCCTTGTGTTTCTTTCCATTGGCTGAGAGAAGCCAAAGGCCACTTGAGGCCATCTTACCTGGGAAACTAGGTTGTGTGACACACAGGACCTCCAACCTTGCTGGCTGCCTCCCACCCCTTCATCTGCCAGACCCCTCCCCTCCAAGCAATGGGTGAGAAGAGAGAGAGACCAGAAACCATAGAAGGGAGGGAAAGAGAAAGGCTGAACATTTACCCCAGGGTCCTAGGCATACCCTGGGAACACTCCCGAATGTCACCTGCCCCTTTTAGAGTGTTGTACCTGTACTATATCATATCACTTTTTAAAAATACTGATACTAGGGATTGAACTCAGGGGCAGTCTATCTCTGAGGTACACCTCAGCCCTTTTTATTTTTTTACTTTGAAACAAGGTCTCACTACCTATCCCAGGGTCTTGCTAAGTTACTGAAGCTGGCCTTGAACCTTTGCTCCTCAGCCTCCTAAGTACTGAGATTGCAGGTGTATGCCAGGATACCCAGCTTGTGTCATCATTTTTCCCCCAGCTGGTGCAATCACACCAGCTTGCCTATCTCAGTCCATTCTCCTCACCAGTCTTAGGAAGATCTTTAGAAAGCAGCAATCAGATTATGATACTGCACTGCTTAGAATTCCTCAGAGGCTTCCTCTTGCCTTCAAAACAGAATTCACCATTTTCCTAAGGTCTATAACATCACGTCTATTTCATCAGCACCTGGTCCCCTCCAGCCCCTGTGCAGCCACGTTGGCCTGCTTGCTGGTCCTCTTTTGGGATGACCTCTTTAGGCCCTTCCTGGACCTTTGTTCTGGCTCATCAACCCACCTGGAACATTCCTCCACTTTGTCATCTCCAGGTCTGCTCTCAACACCACATGAAGAGATGCAGCCTCTCCCCCATGAAGTTACTCACTTTTGCATTGCCCTGTTTATTTTCTGTGCAGCAACACTTTTCTTGGTCCATAAATGATTATAGTTACCTACTTGTTGACTGTGTGTTGTGCGACTCCTCTCTCATTAGGATGTAAATGACACGGGGGCAGACCCTTGGCAAATCGCACTCATCTCTGTACCACCCACATCTAAGACAAGGTCTGTTGAACAAAGATTCTCTCTCCTCCCCCAGGCCATGGTGCCTTGCACTTAGGAGATTATCAGTAATGGCCAAGGCACTGCTTCAGTCTCTGAAAAATTCTTGTGCTCCCTGCCCCTGTCTCTGGAGATGTAGCTCAGTGGTAGAGCCCTTGCCTAGGAAGGGCAAGACACTGGGTTCAATCCCCAATATATTTTTTAAAAATGCAGAATATATATCCATGCATCAAGGTGATGGTTGCTGCTGCCACCTGGCACTAGTGAGGCTGGGAGAACATTTCAAGACCTACCAGGAGGGATGGGCCCTTCGCTGCTTCACCCACCACCCATAGGGTGTCAAGCCAGGCTCAGGCAGAGATGGACAGTGGGATGGAACCATCTGCTTTACTTCCTATCTCACTTTCTTCTGCAAATTGCTTACCTTTCCTACTGCTCTGGTGACCTATTAGCTAATAACAGGCATGGGTTCTGAGGCTTGCCCATTTTAATAACATCCACCAAAGACTCAGGTTTCTTGACAGGCAGAGAAAAAAAATGCTTTCTCTTCCTAAAAATATCTGAACTCCCACCCTTCATTTAGAGAATCCTTGCCCCTAATCTAATAAGGACATCCTTCTCTTGCTGGAAGAACTTTCAATTCAAGATATGCTCAGCTTTTCCTCCAAAGTGTCAACAGACCAAATTTACATCAGATGGTGCTGGAATATGCCTTGCTCTCCACACTGAAGGGATTTGAGCTGGCCTCTTGGGTATGTTCTGTCTCATTGAGCCCCCCACGGCTTTCTTTTTTCATGTCCCTTTAAATTAGTCCAACTCAACAAGTAATTATGCAGTGCCACTATGCAGGCACCAGCTAAGTCCTGGGGATGCAGATGTGGAAGACCCAGGCTGTCATCAAGGAAGCCAATGCTTAAAGATGGGGAGAGAAGTCCCATGGACAGCGATATAGAGGGGGATATAGGAGTGTAAAAAGTTGTAAAGAAGGCACAGAGGAGACAATACAACCCAGGGTGGGGTCAGGCAAGGCTTCCTGGAAGAGGTGGGCTCAATCTGAGCCTTGAAGGGTACATGGAAGGTACAGGAGAGCACGTGCAAAGAGCCTGCCCCCTTCATCCTTCTCCTCCTCCTCCTCCTTCCCCCTTCTTCCTTCTTCTCCTCCTCCTCCCCCTAGGTGACCGAAGAAAGTACCTTCCAGGCCCTGGCTACTCAGAAGAAAATCTTCTCCCACCTACTCCCCCGACTGCAGACCACAGGGTCACAAGAAACCCCTGTCCACTAGCTAACATCCCGCCCTGGCTTATGAACAATCGAGTCATTCCCTGGAAGTGACTTACTTTGTTCTCTGTGTCTGACAGGATGATGTCCTGCTGAGTCACAATTTCCATGGGACTGGTCAGGAACAGGTCCTCTTCCGAGCTAGCCTCCACACTGCCTGCCTTCTTCATGGGAATGGCATTAGGTGGCCGCTGCCCAAACTTGATATTCTTGCCCAAATGTCGCTGGAGAGAAACAAAGGGAAGATGTTCTGAAGCAGTGAAGCGGCCCGACAACCGCAACCAGGTTCCCCAGCATATCTAGGAAGCACTGAGGCATATGCTGTGCACAGCTGCTTTCTCTGCGCAGCGCCATGCCAGAGAGCTACAGGGCAGCCTGTGGGGACTTGCTGTGTTTTCCAGCCTCTTTTTCTTTCCCAACTACAAGCAGGGAGTTTTTGCATCTAGCCTCCTCTTCCATGGAAATGACAACATCTTCTAGTGGGTACAGGAACCATATTCCTGAACCAAAAATTTGGAATATATGTTTTTGATTCATTTACAAACCTAAAGTTTGCCTCTAGGCTCTTACCACTAACTTAGGCTCTGCCACTAAGTTATATCTTTAGCCCTTCTTTAAAAGCACAAAAATTGTGTGGAAAACAGTTACATGAAATGCAGAAACCGCTGGAAGAAATTAAAACTCTTAATGTGAGGGCAATATGGGAAACTTCTAGTCCTCTAGACACTACTGCTACCGCCTTCCCCACCGGCACCTAGCTTGTGACCCTATGTCAGAGCCTCACACTCTAGTCACAGTGGGCCACAGCCAAGGTGAAGAAGGCCTCGGGGTCAGCAAGTCTTTCCCTGATCAATGCCGAAACTATATGAGGGATGGAACATTGCAGACCTATTTGCCTTGCCACAGGTGCATATCATGATAGGGGACCACAGGGACCAGAGGGAGGAGCCAAGGGGGGGTCGATTACTGGTAAGCGGTAGCTGAAATGAGACGGAGAATGGAGGGGGGAAACGAGGCGGAACTAGGAAGATAAATAGCATTTGGAATTAGACAAAGGCCAGATTAGAAAAGAAAAAAATAATGTCTCCAGATACTGACCAGTGTCTGTGGGGGTAAAATTGCCCCTAGCTGAGAAATGCTGCTCTACTTGGGTTTCATGGTCCTTATATGCTTCAAGAAGTAATATATTCTCAGATATTTATCTTTAATCTGGCTAATATTTAATCCCACAGAGCTGAAAAGAGCATTGGCAACCTACTCCAACCTCCTCACTTTGCAAAAATAGGCAGCAGTGCAGTGGAGAGAGGGACTGGCCCAAGCTTCTGAGAAGAATGAGTGGCCCCAGAGGAATCTGAGCCTAGGTCTTCTAAGATCACACTTGGGGTTATTTTCATTGCACTTCACTGGCTCTCATAACTTTGCCATTGTACTTCCTTCTTGCAGGAGCGGTTATATAAAGAGATGATGCAGCATTTTAAATGCTTGTCTGAAGTTCCCAGCACAAGAATCCCTTGAGGGAAATGCCCCGTCACCCTTAGAATGCAATGGTACCAAATCCACCCACGTGCACCCAGCCCTCACCCCCACCCCAGCCACCCACCTGGCCTGGCGAGCAGGAGACTGCAGACACAGGACAGAGATGAGAAACCCCTCCCTGTACCCCCAGGGACCCCGCATGCCAAGTCAGGAGCGGCAGGGCAAGGGCTTATATTAGGTCCCCTGGTATTGCAGCCTGAGCCTGGTTCCCCCAGCCCCACAGGAAAGGAGCGCACATCAAAGCCTGAGTTCAGCCAGGGAGGACAGCTGTAGCAGCCTGAAAGGGGTGCGGGGAGGGGAAGGCTGAAAAAGGGTGTCTTCCGAAACAAGTCTAGCAGGAAGCAGCAGGTTAGTGTCTACTCTAAGCAGGTCAATTAGCAGGCACAGTTAGAACAGCTGATGCAGTCAGACAGGACAAGGGGTCGCAAAGCCGTAGACCCGCCGCACGTTGCTGCCCACGGGGAGAGGGTGGCCACCTGGACAGAAGACTCGAAGGTTCCTGTGTCCTCCCAAGCTAGCCTTCCCTAGGAGGGTGGGCCAAGAGCTGGCAACTGTCCTAAATTCCCTTTGACTAGGGACATCTTCTGTTGGCAGGGTCTGCTGTTTGTCAATGCTTTGGTGCTGGGAATTGAAGCCAGAGGCATTTCACCTCTAAGCTACAAACCCACCTCCTTTTTACTTTTGAAGCAGAGTCTTGTTAAGTGGCTAAGGGCTTCATTATGTTGCTGAGGCTGGCCCCAAACTTGGAATCCTCCTGTCTCAGCTTCCCAAGTACTGGGATTACTGGTGTGCCAGTGCCTAGCTGGGTGTTTCTTTTTTTAATGGGTACATAATAGTTGTGTATATCTATGGAGTACAGGGTGGTATTTCAATATACAAGGTATAATGATCCAACCTGGGTAACTGGCATATTTGTCATCTCAAACATTTATCATATCTTTATGCTGGGAACATTCAAGGTAAGTTTTCTTTTCTAGCAAGTTTGAAATATGCAATAAACTATTGCTAACTTTGTAATATTTTAATACATGGATATAATGTGTAACGATTAAATTGGGGGTAATAGCATATCTATCATGTAAAATGTATCATTTCTTTGTGTTGGGAATACTCAAAGTTATCTTTTCTAGCTATTTTGAAATATACAGTAAATTGCTGTTAACTGCCATTCCCTACTGCTATAGAACATGAGAACATATTCCTCCTACTACCTGGAACATTGTGCCAGCTGACCAACTGAGACAGGGTCTTGTTCCTACAGTGGAAAGGATAATTCCTTAATGCACTTCTTGGCCTACCACTCTAATACCATTGAACCAGGATTTTTGCCACCATCACAAAAAAGAATGGATATGTTCATATTTTACTTCATTAGAACCCTTTTTTGAAAACTGACTGCCCATCTTGCTGCTTCAGAGACAAAAAAAAAAGTGGCAAAACATAATCACAGTCTGATTGAAATAAAGTCTAAAGACGGGATGACTGTTGTGGTTACAAATGGAAAAGGAAAGAGAACATGGGAAGAAAAAAAAGATGGAATAAAAACAGGAACAATACAGTCCCCTGTACTGGGAAGTGGAAAGAGGCATGTTAAGGAATGAGGGAGGGCACTGCGGCATTCACCTGTAATCCCAGTACTTGGGAGGCTGAGACAGGAGGATCTCAGGTTCAAAGCCAGTCTTGGCAATTTAGCGAGGTCTCAACAAGCTAGTGAAAATCCTGTTTCCAAATAAGAAATAAAATCAGGCTGGGGGTGTAGCTTGGAGGTAGAATGTCTCTAGGTTCAACCCCCAGTACCAAAATAAATAAATAAGAAAGAAATGAGGTAGAGCCAGGTACAGTGACATATGCCTGTAATCCTAGTAGTGCACACCTGTAATCCTAGTACTTGGGAGGCTGAGACAGGAGGATCATAGGTTTGAGGCTAGGTTCTTTTTTTGTGTGTGTGGTATTGGGGATTGAACTCAGGGGCATTTTACCTCTGAGCTACACCCCCAGAACTATTTTTTATTCTTTATTTTGAAACAGGATCTCACTAAGTTGCGGAGTGCCTCACTAGGTAGCTGAGGCTGGCTGTGAACCCCGATCCTTCGGTCTCAGTCTCCCAAATGCTGGGATTACAAGTGTGCACCACCATGCCCGGCTTTCCAGGTTCCGTATTGTAGCAAGACTCTCAGCAACCTAGTGAGACTCTGTTTCAAAAATTTAAAAAAAGGGCTGGGAGTGTAGTTTAGAGGTAGAATGCCCCTGGGTTCAATCCCCAGTAACACACACACACACACACACACACACACACACACACACACACACACAAAATAGGAAATGAATGAAGTGGAGAAGAGGTGAATTGAGAGGAAGGTGCTGAAACAGAGGACATTCGACGGGAAGAAGAGGGAGACAGACAGGCCCAGGAAGAGTTCAGGGCCAACCCTCAGTTACAGCAGCTGGGGGACCTGGGGCAGAGGGAAGAGGGAGGGAATGACAGGGCGTACCTATGTCAAAGGCTGATTCTCATTCTGGCAGAAGGAAACACTGTGGCTGCCTTCGGGGATGAAAAGGTGCATCTTAGTGCAGATGCCGACTTGAAATTTCCCCAGAGAAAAACAGATTCAGGCTGGAGGCCAGGGAGCCCGGGGTGGGGCCCGAGGGGCAGGAAGGGAAGGGTGCCTGTGATTCCCAGCGGGGTCGCCCTCACAGTCACACCCTTCAGTGCCAGGCAGGAGAGTAGCCATGGCCGGGGCAGGATCTGGGGTCCAAGGCTGTGGGGACTGACCCTTGGGTACGTAAGGACAGGGCTCTGGCTCCCACAGGCTTTCCCTGCACATCTCCCTCCAAATGCCTCCTGCAGCAGACTCAAGGGAGCCCGGGCTGCTGTGACATTTTGGGAGATGTATCAACAATAAAAGGTTACTGCAAAAACCTATTTGGCAATCTCGGGTATCATGTGAATTGAACGCTGGATAAATTTGGCTTTTTTTGTTACTTTAATTTGCCCACTATTCAGGCCCAGTCATGAGCTGAGCTATGATAGAAGTGAGCAATCTCGGTGCAGCAGACTGCGACGGACGACGGGGCAGCCCTCGAGTTCAGTGAGATAAACCACTGCACTCCTCCGTCTTTAAAAGATGCCTGCAAGCTCTGTCTTTATACACACTGCAATTATAACTGTGTCTATACCGAGTGCCTCATGCTGCTGGGTATGAATGGAGCTACTGTTGAGACTGGAATGTGAGCTAAGAGGAACTATATTTTATTCATTTAAATTGGGCCATTTTGTTGTAATATGGAATGCCAGCAAATGGTGTGACAGGAATGTACATCCATATTTATGAGGCTGGTCCCTGTGGTGTGGGAATGCCAGGCTCATCCTATTGTACAGCGCCCTTTTTGCCAGTGTCTAGAATTTTCAAGGCCATTCTGTGTGTGTGTGTGTGTGTGTGTGTGTGTGTGTGTGTGTGTGTTTGTGTGTGTGGTAATGGGAATTGAACCCAGGAGCATTCTACCTCCAAGCTACAACACCCGTCCTTGTTATTTATTTATTTATTTTTATTTTGAAACAGGGTCTTGCTATGTTGCTGAGGCTGGCCTCTAACCTGTGATCCTTTTTTCTTAGCCTCTCAAGTAGTGGGATTACAGGAGTGTGTCACCACACCCAGCTTTGTAACCATTCTTTAGACCATATTTATAAGAGTAAAGCAGAGGAAAAATAAAGCTGCTGTCTTCTTGAGCAAACTACAGATTTTTCCATTGTTAAAACAAATTATTAAAAAAGAAGAAGAAAACATATTTAAAGATATTTGCTCTAGGGAGAAGTGACTAAGAACAGGTGTTTATTCTTTCTGTCCTTGACAGCTGAGCTAAGCTAGGTGTCAGAATCCTTGAATGTATGCTTTCTGGCATTGTGTGTATGTGTGTGTGTGTGCGCGCGCGTGCTCCCGTGTGTGAGTATGTGTGTGTGTGTGTGTGTGTGTGTGTGTGTGTGTGTGTGTGTGTATGACCCTGGGGATTGAACCTAGAGGCATTCTTCCTCCAAGCTACACCCTCAACTCTATTTTATTTTTATTTCTAAACAGGGTCTCTCTAGGTTGCTGAAAGTCTCACTACTTGCAGGCTGTCCTCAAACCTGTGACCCTCTTGTCTCAGCCTCCCAAGTACTGGGATCACAGGCACATGACTGGTGCTTTTTGGCATTTTTAAGTGAAATCCAGCTCAGTGGGAGACACTAGCTACTGAGGATGGAGGCTTCCCTCTTATGTCAAATAATCCGTGGTACAAATAGACTGAACGTTTCCCCAATAAAAGTGTGGTATAACTCTAAAAATCACCTACAGGTTTAGAAATTGATAGCCCTGAGTTTTATCTTCAGCTGGGGCCTACCTCACAGCCTGGCAGTGTTGCAAATAAGCAGGCACCCTCCCTGATCCTGCTTCTGGGAGCTGTAGGTAATGTCAAGGTCATTGTAGTCCAAGTGCAACACAGGTGCACACTTATACAGCCGCCATGTGCAGCAGCCAGGTGAGCAGTGATTTCCTATAGAGGGCAGGTCTGAAAACTGAGGGGCCTTCCAGACTAGCCACCACAGGCACCTCCCATTGTTGGGGGGAGTGAGTGTCAGAAGGGTTAAATGACTTCACCCAAAGCCACACAGCCAGGCGGTGGTGGAGGCCTGGAACATCCTTGCTTTTTTTTTTTTTTTAATTTCACCACATTCACTCACTCCAGTGGTATTCTCCTAGTGGCCATGGAGCAACTGGCTTCTTATGTACAGAGTCTTCAGAAAGGTTGTTGCTTTTGTCCCTCTAACGGTGTGTCCTGGATATTAAAATGTATTCTCACTTTGCACATGTATTATTTTATTATTTTTATACTCAGAAAAATATGTATTTTTTCTTTTAAAAGGTCAAACAAGCCGGGCGTGGTGGCACATGCTTGTAATCCCAGCATTTGGGAGGCTGAGACTGGAGGATTCAGGTTCGCGGCCAGCCTCAGCTACCTAGTGAGGCACTTCGCAACTTAGTGAGACCCGGTTTCAAAATAAAGAATAAAAAATAGGGCTGAGGGTATAGCTCGAAGATAGAACGCCCCTAAGTTCAATCCCCAGTACCAGAAAAAAAAAAAAAAGGTTAAATGGTTTGCTCTGAAGTTTTTAGCAGGTGGGAGATTGACGTTATCCAGGAAAGGACCCGCTGATTTATGCTATCTTCAGTTATTCTCTACTCAGTGACCCTAATAGTTGACAGTGCTACATAGGACATCTTAGGTGAGATGACCATGTGAGGACACTAGAGGGCAACCTTTCCAAATACAGGAATACGGACGCCCGCCCTTCTGAGAGGGCTCACAGGGCCAGGCAGTTCCTTCAGTCACAAAGAAAGTGGCTTTGCGGGTGGTGTGTGTGTGTGTGTGTGTGTGTGTGTGTGTGTGTGTGTGTTTTGTTTTGAAATAGTACTTCAGTAGAAATCTCATTTCAAAATAAAATCTTAATAATAGTGGCTAATCAGCTGGTTAGGACATTTACTGTCAAAAAGCTGTTATCCATTCCTGCTTACCTTAAAAAAACATACCCATATACACAAAGACAATTCCGGACGTAAAAACACACATGCCTCAGACATCACTAAGTTCTCTTGTTCCATGCTGGAGTTTATGAGGGGGCGGTCCTTCTTTATGCTGATTACTAAGCATCAACACCAGCATAATTTGTCATGGAAAAATGCAAAGCACTCATGCAAGTTAATAATGTGACTACTATTTCTACGACTTACCAGGAACATACTGCTTAGTCGACTGCAAAATAAAGCACAATCTTTTGGGGGTGATACAGTTACATCTCAGGTCACTCCAAAAATCACATTTGTTATGATTATGATCCCCATTTCCCTCCCTGAAGAGCAAAGCCTTTTATATTAAAAAAAAAAAATCACTGAAGAGCTGTGAGGAAGCTTGTGAATCCATGCAGCAGAAGCAAAATTAGGCAGACATCATGATATTGGCAAAATGAGAATACTGGGAGAGTTAATTTGCTTTACTCACATTTTTCTTCTTGTGTAAACAGAATTGTAGTTTCAGGGGAGCTGGTTGTTTTATATTTTATTAATTAATGAGATTATATTATTTTATCATCCCTTACTATTAGAAGAAATCATATTTTTATGGAGCGTCTATATTTCCTTTCTCTCTCTCTCTCTCTCTTTTTTTTTGTGTGTGTGTTGCAGATTGAACCCATGGGCATTTTACCACCAAGCTACACCCACAGCACTACACCCACAGCACTATTCTATTTTTTTTAAAACAGGTTCTATCTAAGTTGCTAAGGCTGGCCTTGAATCTGTGATCCTCCTGTCTCAGCCTCCCAAATACTGGGATTTCAGGCATGCGCCACCATGCACACCTGCACACCTATACTTTCTTTTTTTTTTTTTTTTTTTGCGGTACTGGGGATTGAACTCAGGGGTGTTCTACCTTCGAGCTATACCCCCAGCCCTATTTTTTATTCTTTATTTTGAAACCGGGTCTCACTAAGTTGTGGAGTGCCTCACTAGGTAGCTGAGGCTGGCCGCGAACTCGGATCCTCCGGTCTCAGCCTCCCGAATGCTGGGATTACAAGCGTGCGCCACCACGCCCGGCTAACACCTATACTTTCAATACTGCACAATTATGTATTTTTTACAACCCTAAATCCTTTCTTGGAGTGACAGTGACAGGTGATGTGATTTCACAGAGTGACTATCAGCTAAGACTGCAGGCTATTATCTATTTTTTTAAAGAATTTCTAGAGCCAGGCATGGTGGTGCACTCTTGTAATCCCAGTACTTGGAAGGCTGAGATAGGAGGATCACAGGTTCACAGCCAGTCTCAGCTACTTAGGCTCTCTGCAACTTAGTGAGACCCTGTTTCAAATTTAAAAAAAATAAAATAAAATGGGACAAGAAATTCTAGAAAGCCTTTGTTTTACACACACAGACAGAATTCTGCATGTCATTCCTCTTAAAAAGGGGATATGATGAGCCAGGGGTTCAGATCTAAATAATAATCTAGGAAATCAAAAGAGTCAAAGGAGTTGGTGGGTCAACCAACTCCTGTCCACCTCCACCCCCATCCTCTCCTCTTCTCCATCCTATAAGTAGTGACAGCATGATTTTTCTTCAGAGTCTAGAAACAGACCAAGAGCCAGCCAGGGAGAACCAAGAGTGGACCTGCTTAAGGAATGCTGGGATTTGAAGGACAGGCCTGGACTGGCTCTGTGGGCAGGACTCTGGCCTTGGGCGGTGATGGCTGCAGACACAACGATTTAGGCTGATCTGGGTGTGGTTCCAGGGTGTTGGTTACTTCCCCACCTGCCACATGCTACCTTTGGCTGAGTGTGTGTGGAATAGGTGACCAAATACAGGTCGCAAAATACAAAGCTCATGCTCAGGAGAAGCAAGAAAAGCTCAAGAAAACAGAAAAAAAAATCTTTTTGAGTACAATGCTTCATTGTATCAGTAGCTACTCAGGTCAGCTCTTCCTTTCTCTCTCTTTTGTTCATTCATTCATTCATTCACTCATTCATTCACTGCTTAGACTTGCAGACAGATGGGAATCCACAGCCCATCTGTTCCAAATCTGGGTAGCCTCCAAGCATTCCCATCTCAGGGAAGTGCTTGTGTAGGCATTGCTCTCGGGGAGGGAATTCTACCAAGCAGTGGGGCGAACCCACCCTCTCAGACCCCAAGTGTCTTTGCTCCTCTTGCTCTCCCTGGATTCCCCATTATTGCAGTCACATTTGGTAAAGAATCATTTTATTTTATTTTCATTATTAGTGAGTACCACTCTGCAGTGTCAACAGGAGGCCGCTTTAAGATAAGGAGCCTGGGCTACCAGATGTACAAACACAGCAGAATAACGGTCTCACCGTGCACTGTGGGAGGATGGAGGCTTGGACAGTGGACCTGCACTGGGCTGACTCTGTAGGCGGCAGCCCTGAGGCGGGATTGGGGCCCACTTGATGGTTAGGAGCTCCTTCCCGCCATCCGAGCACCGGAGCTTCTCTTGGGCACTTGTCTTTATGTCCAGTTAAAAAGGAAGGAACAATTTGAAGGAAAAGGAGGGGGCAAGCCGTGCAGGTGGGTACAGTGGTGATAATGTACCTCTCATAGGCAGACAGGAAGCTTCCAGAGTTGGGTTTGAGAAAGCAAAGCTTCCAACCAGGGGCAACCCTGGACTGCGGGTCCAGGGCGAGCTAGGGACTTGGCCCCTTCCTTCCCTCCACGGCCAGGCCCCTCCTCTGGCTCTGACCTTTCAGGCTCAAGCTGTCTTACCTGAAGAGTTTTGACTTTGCCCAGGATGTTGTCCTGTGACATTGCTTGAACTGTCTGCTCACTTTCTGCTCCCCCATCAGGGATAAAAATACTGTCATGGGAAAACGCCCGTGTTCCCATAGAATAGTTGAAGGACCTGGAATGCAAATCATGTGCTTCATTTTATTAGGATGATAAATTTCTTTTGGCAATTCAGTTTTCTGCCCTTTCTGACTTGAGGGACTCCACCCACATTCCCTGTCTTTTTTTTTTTTTTTTTTTTTTTTTTTTTTGCGGTACCGGGGATTGAACCCAGGGGCATTCTACCTCTGAGCTATACCCCCAGCCCTATTTTTTATTCTTTATTTTGAAACCAGGTCTTACTAAGTTGCGGAGTGCCTCATTAGGTAGCTGAGGCTGGCCGAGAACCCGGATCCTCCTGTCTCAGCCTCCCAAATGCTGGGATTACAAGTGTGCGCCACCACGCCCGGCTCCCTGTCTTCTTGAGAAAGCACCTCTAGCCCTTCGGCCCTTCCTGCTGGGGTCAGCCAAGAGCTGGGTAGATGAGAGACTGTCCCACAGGCCTGGGGGAGCACGGCTCTTACACAGCCCTGGTTCAGAGCAGATCACTGAGAGAACTCAAAGGCAGTTACTGCTCATTATATGCCTTTACCTATACCAGCTTGTACCTAACAAAGATGTATGATTACAATGCACCAATTAAAAAATTAAAAAAAAAAAAAAGGCAGTTACTGATTTGTGGAGGACCCAGGGCACAGGCACTGGCAGAGCTTTTAACTTCAAGAGCCTTTCTCAGCTGAGATGTCCTTATCAGTTTGATCCCAGTAAACCTTGCCAATCAGCATTTACTAATAACACACAGGCCTAGAGGGAAGAGGCAAGAGTTGCTTCCATATTACAATCAGATTGGAAGAAAGATAAATACATTGAAAGCAAAGACTGGAAGAGGACTAAAATTGCTGATACACACTACTACTCCTTTGAGGAATTTGTGTTGGCAACGGATGGAGCTCTCCTGAGAGCCTGGTTAGTTCTCACGAGAGTGGTTATGAAAGAGCCAGCGTGGCCCCTCCCCATGCACTGGCTTCCTGTCTTACTACAGCATACATCCTGCCCTGATGCCATCCGCCTGGGTGCGACGTAGCCAGGGGGCCTTTGCCATAATTGGTGCCATACTGTTTGGACTTTCAGCCTCCAAAACTGTAAGCTAAATACACCTTAAAAAAATATATGTAAGTTGCCCAGGTTCTTCATTATAGTAATGGACAATGGGGCTGGACATCTAGCTCAGTGTAAAACGTGTACTTAGCATATGTGAGGCGCTGGCTAATTCTCACTGCTACCATCTTGTTAAGAGATGGAACTCAGGGTAGACCACCGTATCTAAAGTCATTCCAGTTGAAACAGCAGAGTGAGAAACAGAACTCCTACCTGCTCAGTACAACCCCATGCCAGCCGTATGCTAAAGTTTGAGAAGGCTTATACCCTTGGTCAACTTGTCTGTCTTTACTTCAATAACCCCAGACTATATTAATTATGGTAGCTTTCAAATGAGACTTGATATCTATAGTTTTAAAGTTTTAGCTTTGGTATTTTGGGCTTTTATCTGAAGATGGCCATCTTGTCTCTGCATTCCTACATAAATTTACACACACACACACACACACACACACACACACACACACACACATAGATAAAACACATACATTTCTATGCTCCTCAGATTACTTCTGTGATGGAATTATAATTATAGATAAATTTGAGTTATCTGATGTCTTTTCAATATTGAATCTTTTAATCCATGAATATGGGATATCTGTGTATTTAAGTCATCTCTCATTTTTCCAAATAATTGTTGGATAATTTGGATGAGTCTTGTCACCTAGGAGTGACAGAGGGTATGGGAGAGGAAAACAGGGTGCAAATGCCATGTGGCCTTGCACGTGGGAGGGTAGAGGATAGATTAGTGGTTAACCCCTCAGCTAAATAACCCAGGACTCCATTGAGCAGTAGCTCACCTTATGAAATCTGAGGCATTAAGGAAATATGTTGACATCTCCCTGTCCTCAGAGAATGCTTGATCTATGTTACAAAGTTTACTTCCATGTTCACCTGAAGATGCCAGAAATAAGCTTTTCAGTCAGTGGAATCAAATCTCTTAATATTCTTAATATTAAGCTTCTCTCTTGGACTCCTGGCTAGGATTCAGATGACAGAAGAGGTTTCTTAGTTTCTGCCTTTGTTCATTCCTTCCTTCTTTTTGTGATACAGGGGATTGAACCCAGAGCATTCTATTTCTGAGCTACGTTCCTAGTCCTTTTTTACTATTTTGAAACAAGGTCTCACTAAGTTGCTGAGGCTGGCCTCAAACCTGCAATCCTCCTGCCTCAGCTTCCTGAGTACTGAGATTACAGGTGTGTGCCACCACGCCTGACTAACTCCACTTCTAGATAGTGTTTCTGCAAATGGCTTATATATATTCAAAGGCTCTCAAATATTAATATAAAGGCATATATGTCAGTGAACAAGTCCATCCTTGATGCTTAAGAAAATGTTTACCAATTTCACAGTTGTGTGTGACGAGCACATCGATGGCAGGCTAGGTTCCATTCATCCTCTCATGACTCAGTCATGAAGTTTATCACCCCGCTTCCATTATTTTTTCCAGGTAGGCTAAGCATTGGCTCCCTCCTGCTTTTCTGTGTTGCCCCCAAATGTCCTTTGTTGCCAATCAGAATTTGATGCCTGCCTGTCCCCCACTTCCATATGATCATTTTAAAGGACAGAGAAAAAATATTAATAATTAGTAGTTGTAATAATTATAATAATAGAGGTAGTCCAGGTGGTAATAGTAATTCCAACTAAATTTTATTAGGCACTTGAGAGATCCCTTGAATGTGTTAACCTCTTTATTATAATATCTAAAGCTTCTTGACATATAATTTATATGATTTATATAATATTTAAACCTTATATGATAGACACTATTATTAAGCTTATTTTATAAGCATTCTACCTTTGAGCTACAACCCCAGCCCGATTTTATTTCTTATTTGGAAACAGGGTCTCATTAGGTTGAAAAGAGTCTCACTCCTTGCTGAGGCTGTCTTCGAATCTGTGATCCTCCTGTCTCAGCCTCCCAAGTATTGGAATTATATTTACAGATAAATTTGGGTTATCTGATGTCTTTTTAATATTGAATCTTTTAATCCATGAATATGGATTATCTCTGTGTATTTACGTCATCTTTCATTTTTCCAAATAATTGTTGAATAATTTTCTGTATACATATTTGATAGATTTGTTCTTACATATTTGGTGATTTTGAGTTTTTGTAAATGGAATAGGTTAAACTTTGTGTGTGTGTGTGCGTGTATGTGTGTGTGTGTGTGTGTGTGTGTGTGTGTGTGTAGTACTGAGGATTGAACTCAGGGGCATTCTACCTCTGAGCTATACCCCCAGTCCTATTTTTTTATTCTTTATTTTGAAACAGGGTCTCATTAAATTGCAGAGGGCCTAAGTAGCTCAGGCTGGCCACGAACCC
The DNA here is from genome assembly GCA_004027655.1 of Graphiurus murinus. Lineage (NCBI taxonomy): Eukaryota > Metazoa > Chordata > Mammalia > Rodentia > Gliridae > Graphiurus > Graphiurus murinus. The sequence goes on along the minus strand of PVLC010003494.1, from coordinate 20,643 downwards.
AGATCTTCCTGTCTCAGCCTCCCAAGTACTGGGATTACAAGTGTGCACTACCACACTCAGCTTAAACTTTTTATTTTTAAAATTTTTTATTGTTAGACTATAAAATACAACCTGTTTTAAATATACTGATCTTGTAACCAGAGACTTTGCTAAGCTTATTTATTGATATAATATGACCACTGATTCTTTTGGATTTTTCTTTGTATAGAATTTGGATTTTTCAACCCTGTATCATGCTTTTTGTTTTGTATTTTCTCACTTTTTTCTTTCCATGGTGAATTAGCTAGAATCATCATATAAAATTGAATAGAAGTGGTGATGGTGGACCTTGTAATGTTCCCAAACTCAATGAAAAAGCATTCATTATTTCACCATTAAGTATACTGTTAGCTAGAGAATTTTTATAGATGTACTTGTATGGCTGCTTCTTTGAAAAGACACATGGTCTGCCTTTTACTTATAGTAGATTTAAAAATTCATCTCTTTTTAGCAGTTTTTCTCTGATATGGCTAGGTGCAAATTTCTTTTTATTTATCCAGTTTGGGGCACACAGTGCTGCTTCTTTTTCTTCTTCTTCTTCTTCTTCATCTTCATCTTCTTCTTCTTTTTTTTTTGGCACTGGGATTGAACAAAGGGGCATTCTACCTGCAAGCTACACTCAGCCATTTTATGTATGTATGTATGTATGTATGTATGTAAGATGTATGTATGTATGTATATATGTATTGTGGTACTGGGGATTGAACTCAGGGCAGTTCTACCTCTGAGCTATACTCCCTGCCCGATTTTATTTTTTATTTTGAAATGGTCTTGCTAAGTTGTTGAAGTTGGTCTCAAACCTGCGATTTTCTTATCTCAGCCTCCCAAGTACTGGAATAATAAGCACGAGCCACCACGTCTGACTTATTTTATTGTTTTGAAACAGGGTTTCACTAAGCTGCTGAGGTTGGCCTAAAACTTGAGATCTTCCTGTCTCAGACACCCAAGTATTGGAATTACAGGTGTGCACTATTGCGCTGACTTAGTTTTTGTTTCATTTTAAAGTAACCGAGAGCCAGGTGCAGTAGCGTACACTTGTAATCCCAATACTTGGAAGGCTGAGACAGGAGAATCGCAGATTTGAGACCAGCCTCAGCAACTTAGCGAGATCCTGTTTCAAAATGGAAAATTGGGCTGGGATGTAGCTAGGAAGTAGAATGCTCCTGGGTATAATCCCCAGTATCTGTCCCCTCCCCCCAAAAAAGCAACTAAGAAGCAGGGGAGGAGAATGGTAACTGGTGTATTAGTTACATGAGTGAACACTTATTTGTAAATAATTCTATTTATATAATTAAAATTAACATGAAGTTCTTGGAAATTCTGTATAATATTAAAAACTATGGCTGGGTGTGGTGGCACATGTTTGTAATCCCAGTACTTGGGAGGCTGAGACAGGAGGATCACAGGTTCATGACCAGCTTCAGCAACTTAGTTAGGCCCTCTGCAACTTTAAAGAGACCCCGTTTCCAAATATAAAAAAAAAAAATAGGGGTGGGGTGTAGTTCAGAGGTAGAATGCCCCTGGGTTCAATTCACATTACCCCCTCCCAAAACCAAAACAAAAACCAAACAACAACAACACTGTAGTAATCACGGTTACTATTGCTGGCTCCAAACAACCTTATGACATGGACTCTTCTCCAAAGGAGAAACTGAGACAAGGAGTGAGTGAAAATGTTGTCTAAAGTTCCAGCATTTGAGGCAGGGCTAGGACTGAAACCAAATAGCACACATGTGGAGATCGAAGCCTGAAACTATGTTGTAATGAACAAAGAGCTTGGTGGAATCATTGTCCACAACAGCTGGGAACTACAAATTACATGGCTGGGAGGCGGAGAGGCAATTTACCACAAATGACACCTTTGCAGAATTCATCTGGACCTCTTTATGCTTGACATTTAAAGGTCTTTCACGATTGATTGTAAAGCAGGCCAACCCCACTTCTTCCTACTGCCCTGTGTTATGAACAAACCGAGAGACAAGGGTCCCCAGCTCATTCTGCAACCTGTTCTCAGGATCTCTCGCTCGGGGATAAGAAATAGGCATGTTGCATGGGAACTTCTCTTGTGCTGAGAACATGGAACAGCCTCCTGGTCATGAGAAGAGATATCTAAAGCCCTCAAACCCCCCAGATTTTTATCCTTTCACTGCAGGATTGGCAGGACAGTCAGCTGTCATTTTAATTTGAGCAAGCTTTGAAGTCGAATGCAAAACACATGTGGTAAAAGCAAGCTCTAGAAAGAAGAGGCCCCCTTGGGAGCTCAGACAACACTGGTCTCTGAGGAACAGTTTTCATAAGCCCAGAAGAGAATCACAGTTTGACTTAGGGCAGAAAAATGGTCCCTTTGGACTGAGGTCCAAGCAGTAGAATGCAGCTGCCTCTCCTAAGGGCAGAGAGGAACATGGCTGAGCTGTTGGAACTCTCAGTTCTCTATTTCTCTCCTAACTGTGTTGAGTTGTCATTGCTCTTGTTACTGGAAGAAAGGTGCAGCTTCTAAACACCCAAGAAGAGGCTCCTATAAGCCCAGAGACCAGCTCTTGGTCTTGGCCCTCTACTCTTGGCTGATTCCCATGGTTATCTTTCCAACTGCACTGGTGATAGAATAGCCTGGGGTACTCTTCTGGAAAACTAGGTGAAGAAGAAGAAGAGAAAGAGGAGAAGGAGAATTTTTTGGCATTTGCCTCAAATCCTGGGAGCTTTTGAGATGCAATGCTGGAAAGGCTGATCCTGATACACAGTGCATGGAGCAGCAGTCTGAGAAGCTCCTCCCAAGCCCTCCATCTAGGAATACACCCCAGGGTCTATTAACTGAGACCAGAGGTTTCAAATAGGCTGAGTCAACTCTGAGGAAAGGTGTGCTGTATTAGTACTCAGTCAATCTTGGAGTGACTGTGAGTCTTGTCCTACCTATAAGAACATTAAAGCCCTTTGACCTAAGTCATTATGGGTTTGGAAGGACAAGAGGAAAGAAACTTGCTGTTCTCCCTTATCCCTACTCCTCTACCTCTTCATGTGTCCAGGTAACTGGATTTACTCTCAAGATCTACCTGGGGCCCTAAGAGGAAACTGGCAGGCTTATTTATTTATTTACTTATATATTCATTCATTTTTTTGTGGTACTGGGGGTTGAACCCAGGGACATTCTACCTCCAAGCTACACCCTCAGCCATATTTTTTATTCTTTATTTGGAAACAGGGTCTCATTAAGTTGCACAGGGCCTCACTAAGTAGCTGAGGCTGGCTGCAAACCTGCAATCCTCCTGTCTCAGCCTCCCAAGTACTGGGATTACAAGGGTACGCCACTATGCCCAGCTAAGAGGCTACTTTAAAACAAATAACAGCACTATCAGCACACTTTGGCAGCATGCAGAACAAAATACTTGGCTGTTCTGAAGGGTGCACCTCTGAGCTGAAAGATCTCAGGAGCAGGGTGTGGTGGCACACACCTGTAATCCCAGTACTTGGGAGGCTGAGACAGGAGGATCATAAGTTCGAGGCCAGCTTCAGCAATTTAGCAAGCCCCTGTTTAAAAAAAGAATAGGGCTAGGGGTATAGTTTAGTTTAGAGGTGGAGTGCCTCTGGGTTCTACCTCCATGCCAAAAAAAAAAAGAAAAAAAAATCTCAGGAAGGTCCTTCTAGGCCTGGGTTACCCTACTCCACTTAATGCATGGATTGGATTATTATGTTAATAAACATGCGAATAGCAGCATGAAGTTCAAGCTTTTTAACCTTTGCTCCGATGAAGGCTTTATTTTCATTGTTAGTGAGTATATTCAGGCCTTTTCAGACTTGGTTTCCTTGGGCCATTTAAGAGGAAGCTGCAGGGCAAGAGGCCCATCACCCCACCAGGGCAGGTGGCGGAGGTGCAGAGCTCGAGCTGGATCACATAAGAGGACATGGTGGGAGCCCTCAGTGGAGAGACTCCTGGGGCAGCTGTAAGGTCAAAGGTTGTGTAACTGTCACAGTCACCCAGGTTTCACCTCTGGCCTATTGTAATATGATTGGCATCTGTAAATGGTGCCCACTTAAGTCTTCTCCAATTCTGCTTTTTTTCTAACTCTACATTAATTGTAAACCACTTAATTCACCAGCTCAGAAGCTACCAGTGTTTCTTTCTTGCCAAAATCCTACTGGATAAAGCTGCAATGGTTTCCTGGCACCAGAGGTCCTTTGTGTGAGGGCCTAAACTATTCTGGGTCTATGAAATAAAGGTTGGGTTGTGTAGGACGTGGTACTTCCTAGCAGTGTGCCACCTTCAGAGGTAGGCACACTGGTATGTGGTCATTACCAGTGTGCCTACCTCTGAAACCTGTTTCTACCACATACCAGACATGTGGCCTTGGTCGGGTCACTAAGCCTATAGGTGCCTTCATTTTCTTTTCTTCTTCCTCTTCCTCCTTCTTTATTGTACTTTGGTACTTTGGGATTGAACCCAGGGGCATTCTACCTCAGAGCAACACCCCCAGCTCTATTTTGAAACAGGGTCTCACTAAGTTTGGGAGGGCTTCACTAAGTTGATAAGGCTGATCTTGAACCTGTGATCCTCCTGTCTCAGTCTCCCAAGTACTGGGATTACGAGTGTGTGCCACCATGGTCGGCTTGGTGCCCTAGTTTTCTTATCTGCAAAATAGGGATAATAATACGACCTACCTCATACAGCTTTGTTAGGATCCAATGGGTTATGATATATGAAGCACTCAAAATAGTGTAAGTGCTTATATAAATGCACTTATAATCAGATGTCGCCCTACCTCAAGTACTGTGTGAGGCAAACCCAACTTCTGGATTCCCCTGATACTCTCACTAGGTTCTGTCATTGCCAAGGTTCTGCCCCTCTATGCACTTTCCAAGACCAGTCCCATCATCCAGGGCCCACCCATCCTTCCCGGTCCAGCTCAAATCCTAACGTCACCCAGCCTTTCCTGCTTCTCTGGAAGAAAGGGGTCTTGTCTCCTCTGAAAGCCCTTGGCATGTTCTATGCTGTGGTTACTGTGATCAGGCTTCAATGAGAGGGCAAAGGAAAGTTCTTGGTGTGTTGTCAAGTGCGCACAGATGTGATGATAATGACAACGTTATCATCTTGTCTCCACAGAGTATGGAGCCACATGAGGTCAGGGATCAGGGATCATGTCTACTGGCTTTGTTTTTGATGATAAAAATCTAGGAGTAACTTTTTTTCAGTGAGTGAGTAAATGATTAACACCATGGGGTGAGCTGGCTTACTGGATGGGTTTTCTGTAGAGTCGTGATACAAACATGGCGGCAGGAGGGAAAACTTCAGGTCCCAGGTATTTGGATATTTTTCAGGACCGTATACAGGGCCACTGTGAGAAGCTCTGTGGGGGCCAAGTCAGAAGAATCTTCAGCATCTTTAAAGATTTCTTCTGGGCCATCTTTTCAACTCAAATCAGGGAACTGATCTGGGTTTTGCTTCCCATTTTCTATTTCAAACCTTCTCTCTCTGGTTTTCCTGGTGTCTGTACGTGTCCATTACACTTCTTACTTGCAAGTAATAGAAACTGACTTTGTCTTGCTCAACCAAAAGAAATGGTGGGGGAATCACAAAACAAAAGAAGCTAGAGCCCCGGCTGGAGAAAACACAGGGGTTAAGAGAGCTCTAGACATCCAGGCATTGCAAGCCTACTAACCAGCTGTTCTTAGTGTTGTGTTCCCTACATCCTCGACACACCTGCCAGGGTAAGACCTGGGAGAGAAGGCCTGATGGGCCAGGCAGGGTCACACTCTCACACCAGTCAGCAGTGTTGGGGCAGGGGGAGTGGAGGGTCTGGGGGCTCTTGGCTTCTATCACTGGAAGCCGACACTGTGTCCTATCAGAGCTACGCACAGCAAGGAAGGGTGTGTCCCTGAAAGGGAATCTGGGTGTTGTTGAGAGGGAACTGGACACCATTGTTTGTACATTGGGATTTTCGTCTTGGTTCTGTTTCTAGTCAGATCTCAGTGGATGGACAGCTCATTTGTACAGCTCTCTGTTTTTGTTTGTTTGTTTGTTTGTTTTTTGGTACTGGGAAATGGAATCCAGGGGCATTCTACCTCTAAGCTACACCCCCAGCCCTTTTTTAAAGGTTTGAAACAGGGTCTTGCTAAATTGCTAAGGGTCTCGCTAAGTCGCTGAGGTGCTGGTTTCGAACCTGCAATCCTCCTGTCTCAGCCTCCTAAGTACTGGGATACATATGTGTATCACTAGAATGGACAGGTCTCTGATATTTTGATTCTACGTCTCCCCTAGCAGCTGCCGTTCTTTCTTGGCTCTAGAGAGCAAAGGATGCCACACCCCAGGCAACTGGATTGCCTGAGTCCAGCCTCTGTGCTTGTGCTCGGTGCTGTGCTTATCTGGAGAAGTGGAGGAACTGAGATAGAGGGGGCAAGATGGTCAGAAGGTCAAGGGGATAGTAGTCAGCGTAGAGAGAGGAGTTGCGATGAAAAGCAAAAAAAAAAAACTAAGTCAGCCCTGTAGACACGTGACCCCACCCCTCACCCACTACACACTCAAGGCTGAGGAGGGCAGGGAGGAGTCAAGATGAGCCATCTCCATTTTAAGTTCCACTGTCTGGACCTGCTCTCTGCTGCAGAGTCTGTGTGAAAGGAATGATGAAAAGCAAGGGACAGTTTGCTACAGGGGAGGCATTTCTGTGACGTTCTCATTCACAAAAAAGGACACAATACAGGGACGGTCCTCTTTCTGTCACTCGTCTGTGTGTGACACCTGGAACTGTGGCAGCCATCTTGTAACTATGGGGAGACAAGCCTGAGGACAAAACCCCACACCCTAGGATGCCAGAGGAAAAAGGGACTCTGAGTAGATCATAATGATGTTACTGGGCTCATCAGATCCTCCACGCGTTCCAGAACCTCAGATGATATATTTCATTACTGTTGAAGACACTAGTAGTTGTGGTTGCTGTTACAACTGGAATCATCCTACCTGATACAGCCTCCTAACCACTACTGTAAGCATTTGGCACACACTAAGAACAGTGACATCATCTACACTTGGAATTTGGGCCTACAGAGGGAAACTCTCCTACCCAAAAAAGGAGAAGACTTTCTGCAGCTGCATGGGGAATGGTGCCTCAGGCCAGCCCCCCAACTCCTTATTCTTTGTCTTTTTTGGACAAGCATCATGTAATTTGGGACCATAGATATTGGGTAATTACCATGGCAATGATTAGGGATTCACTTTAGGAATAGGGGAATATAATTACAGTCCCATTTCAGCCCGTTTCCATGACAACGGGGGCAAATGCAATTGATCAGCAGTTTTCTTTCTAAACAGATCCTCGAGTCTCATTCAAATGAAATGCTAAAGAGCAATTAGACATCCTCATCAAACAAACTAGAGTTGCTGGAAGAGACTGGAGCCAGAATACATGCTGTGTGGTGTCTTAGAGGTGCATCCTGGATTCTGGTATTCTATGAAAATATATGGTAACAGTAGGCTACAGATTTTCAAGTTACCTGTCAATTACAACCCAAACAGGATATGTCTTAACAGGTTCAAGGAAGAGGAGGCAAGCTGGGAACGTTAAAATACACAATCTTGGAGTTGGGAGTCAGAGGGCATCTACTCCAGTCCCCACACTCAGTCCTGTGTCTACATCACAGGAGGAGCTATCATCTAACCTGCCTCGCGAGCTCTGTAGGGACTCACGGGCTTCACACTACGTATTCCACTCCTCAGTATTCCCACGTGGAGAAAGATCTTTGTATAAACCTCTCTAGCTACCATTTGAATCAATTTCCTTTTTTTTTTTTTTTTGTGCTCTGGAAATAGAACACTAACCATCAACATCTTCTTTATCTCAGTCCTAATACCTTGTATTTGTTAAGGGCTTTAAATCAGAGAGTGTAATAGCACATGCATTTTTGTCCTGTGATAATCCTGGGAGATGGCAGATCCACTTAACAGAAGGGGCTGGCTTGCTTAAGGTCACTCAGCTCCCCAGTGGCAGCACTTGCGTTCACAGGAGGACCCCGGCTCCTCACCTGCAGCTTCCCCATGTCCTTCACAAATGCCACTACTGAGGCATCAACCTTCTTTCCCCATAGACTTATTCAGCTCAATTCTATAACTTCTCCAGCTTAGTCTTTAATTTTCATTAATTTAATAGGTTATGAACTTCATCTCTACTCCCTGTTCAACAGCACCTCCCAGGTTCCTAGATGAGGAGGACACATGATCACATAAAATAGCTCTTTTCTGACTTCATTCTCTGAAAAGCAGCAAGGCCCAGTGACCCAAGACACACGCTGTAACCAGGGGCCAAAGCTCCACTATGTTTCACTTGTGACATGCTGCCTCCTGATGCCAACCATGTAATTTTCTTTTTCTGGTGGGTCAGCAGGATGGTGGCACTCTTTACCATGGTGGGACACTGAAGGAGGGATTAGATGAACATTGACTTGTACAATGGGAAGTGTCAGTATGGTAGAATGTGTAACATTCATTCATTCATTCATTCAATGAATAATTATTGCATGCCCGCTCTGTGCCAAACACAGTGTTAGGGGCTGGAAACACAAGAAGGTTAGGCATAAGGAAAGTAAAGAAGTTGTGAGAACAATATTGGGCAGAGGAGTGTGGTCTAGGCTAAGGGGACCAGAAGAAGCTTGCTCCCCAGGGAAGGCACATTGGTGCAGAAAACTTAAGAATGAAGAGGAGTTGGTAGGTGAAGGAAGTGAAGATGGGATTCGGGGCTGTTCCAATAAAAGGACCGCCATATGCGAAATCAGTCATATCTCTCACAGTAAGAGCAGTGGGAATCTCTTGAGCCTCAGTTTCCCCATTTGTAAAGTAAAGTTACTGAATACATACTAAAAATTGCCCTACATCTTTAATACTTTACATTCTCACCATGAATGCATGAGGGCTGCAATCTCTCTGTATCCTCACCAATACTTGTTTTTACCTGTCTCTAGGGTAGTAGCCTTCCTAAGGGATGGGAAGTAATTTCTTTTTGTGGTTTTGATTTGCATTTCCCTAATGGATAATGATGCTGAGCAAGAGTGGTTTATATGTTAATAAACATTTTTATGCCTTTTTGTAAGGACATGCTCAAATTCTTTGCTATTACAAACCCTTTGCTATTACTAATCCTTTGCTATTACAAAAAACTTTTTGTCTTTTAACTATTGAGTTGTCAAAGTTCTTTTCCTATTCTGGATACAAGTCTCTAATCAGCTATATTATTTGCAAATGTTCTCTTCCATTCTGTGGGTGTTTTTTTGTTTGTTTGTTTTTTTACTTTTGTGATGGTATCATGTGCAACACAAAATTTAATTTTGGTTTGTCCAATTATCTGCTTTTTTTTGTTTGTTTTGTCATTTGTGCTTCTGGTACCTAAGAAACTCATGCTTAATTCAAGGACATGGGAATTTACTCCTTTGTTTACTTTTAAGAATTCTATCATTTTAGTTCTTACATTCAGATCTATAATCAATTTTCATGTATGGTGTAAGAAAGGGGTTCAAGTTCATTCTTTTGCATGTAGTTATCCAATTGTTTCACCACCATTTATTGAAAAGGCAATTCTTTACCCATTGGTTTGTTCTGGCACTCTTTTTGAAAATCAGTTGATCACAACTATAAGGGCTTATTGCTGGATTCATGATTCAATTCCATTGATCTCTATATATTATCCTTAGTAATACATCATTCAGATTAATATAGTTCTGTAGTAAGTTTTTACTTTATTTATTTATTTCCATGGTACTGGGGATTGAATCCAGGATCATTCTATCTCTGAGGTATACCCCCAGCCCTTTTCATTTTTTATTTTGAATCAGGGTCTCATTAAGTTGCTGAGGGTCTCGCTAAATTGTTTAGGCTAGTCTCAAATCTGTGATCCACTTGTCTCGGCCTTCCAAACATTGAGTATTACAGGCATATGCCACTACACCTGCCCTGTAAGAAGTTTTTAAATTGGGAAATGTGAGTCCTCCAACCTTTTCTTTCTTAAGATTATTCTAGCTATTCTACATCTCTTACATTTCTGTATGAATTTTAGGATCTACTTGATAATTTCTTGGAGGAAAAAAGATAGCTAGAATTTTGATAGGGATCTCATGGAATTTGCAGATCAATCTGGGGAGTACTGCCATCTTAATAATATTAAGCTTTCCAATTCATGCACACAGGATATCTTTCCATCTATTTAGACCTTCTTTAATGTCTTTCAATGGTATTTTGCTATTTTAGTGTATAAGTCTTACATTAGCTTTATTAAACTTATACCCAAGTATTTTATATTTTTATGCTATTGTAAATAGAATTGTTTTCCCAAGTTCACTTTCAGATCATTCACTAAAAGTGTACAGAAATACAATAGAGACACAAAAAAAATCCAATCCTGTGTCCGTGTTCAATCGTATTTATTAGTTTCCTGTGTAAGGATGCTTTAAGAATTTCTATATATAATCATGGCATCTGCAAACAGAGATAGATCTACTTCTTCTTTTCCAAGATTGATGCTTTTATTTGTTTTTCTTTTCTAGTTGTCCCAGTTATAAGCTACAGTACTTCACAGTGAAGTATTGAATACAGAGGAAGAAAGATGATATCTTTGTCTTGTTCTTAACTTTAAGGGAAACACATTCATTCTTTCACCATTATGCTATTTGCTGTGGACCTTCCTTCCTTCATTCCTTCCTCTTCTTTTCCTTTCCCCTTTCCCCCTTCCCCCTTCCTTCTTCCCCCTTCCCTTTCTCTCTCTCTCTCTCTCTCTCTCTCTCTCTCTCTCTCTCTCTCCCCTTTTATATCCCCAGCCCTTTTTATTTTATTTTTATTTTGAAACAGAGTCTTGCTAGCTAACCATGTTTTGGCCTCAAACTTGCAGTCCTGTCTCAGCTTTCCAAATACTGGGATTACAGGTGTGTACCACCACACCTGGATGCTGTGGATTTTTCATATATGTATTTTATCAAGTTTAAGAAGTTTCTGTATATTCTTATTGTTTAATTGTGGTTTTTCAATCAAAGAACTTTTGGATTTTGTCAAATGCTTTTTTTTTATCTCTTGAGATGATCATATGATTTGTATCCTTTATTTTATCAATATGATATATATTGGTACTGGGGATTGAACTCAGGGGCATTCTACCTCTGAGCTACACCCTCAGCTTTATTCAGCCATATTTTTTTTTGAAACAGGGTCTCACTAGGTTGTTGACAGCCTTACTACCTGCTGTGTTATCTTCCCAAGTACTGGTATTACAGACATGTGCCATCATGCCCAGTTTCTAATACAACATATTATATTGATTATTCTATGTTACACCAACCTTGCATTCCTGGGACAAATTCCACTTGGTCATGGCATATTGCTGGATTCAGTCTGATAGTATTTTGTTGAAGATTTTTGTGTCTATATCAATAAGGATATTGGTCTATGGTTTTTTTCTTGTACTGTCTTGGTTTTGGTATGAGGGTCACACTTGCCTCATAGAGTGAGATGGAAAGTTCTCTCCTCTTCTATTTGCCACATTCATTCTTGCATGAAAGTTTCTGCTCAGGCCAGTATCTGACAGGTTCATGCCTTTCTCCTCAGCTCCTCCAAGTCCTGCCCACTGCTCAGAGCTCAAGGCCTTCTCATTCGTGAGCCCTTTTCTGACTGTTCGAGTCCCAGAGTGAGGTCATTCTCTCTGGAGCCCTTAAATTCTCAATGTGCTTATAGCTGGCCCTTAATATAAAGTGGTGATATAATAGATGCTGGGTGTTCAGAAGAAACTGGAAGCAGAACAAGTGGAGCCCCTAGAAGTAGCAGAGCTTCAGTCACGCATCTGACTGAAGTGGACGGACATCTGAGCCTAGTGACCCAGCACCAGCAGGGCAACTCAGGGCCACATGACTAGCTCCTCAGGAAGGCTGCAACCTCCTTGAGAGGCAAAGTAATGCACTGTTTACGGCTCGATAGCAGCTCAGAGGCTTACCCGCTGTATGACCTTGAGTCACTTTAGTTTTTGTCTTCTTACCTTGGAACTGGGGAGAATAATGTCAACCTTAGAAAGTCATGGTAAATACTACCTGAGCTTCCCTGTACAAAATAAATCATATCCAGTTTAATTAGTGGCAGCTTTAATACATGCCACTTGCTATTTTCTATGGAAAAAAGGGTCTGTAGTCAAAGGACTCTTGGAAATGCTCTATGCTACACCCCTCTTCTTAGTGATTCACAGGGCACATGAGCACAGTAAAAGCCCTATAAACTCCCATGTAAAGAATTCTGTGCCCAGAATTTCCTGGACCTATTTACCAAGATGACCCTTTCTCTTCTTTTTACAGGTGCCATCTACTTAACATGCTTCTGAAAACATAATATTAGTTATATTTAATTAACAAAAAATCACATTAAATTGTTAAAAGCTGATAATGTTATTGCTTCACTTTTCCCAAGGCATGCATAGTTTAAGAACAGCAGTCTAGGAGATGTGAAGACTTGTAACCTAGAGGAAGAGAAGAATGCTTTAAAAGCCCAAAGGAAATGGGAAATTTCAAGCAGAAGAAGATCAATGAGGAGCTATTCTTGGCCACATAAACAGTTCTGGAATTATGGATTCTTGGAGTTCAGCAGTATGTTAAAGCTCAGCAACTTTAAATTCTCACTCAATGGAGAAATCCCACCTTTATGGGTCTCACCCCCTATGGGCATAGGCCCAGCTTTCTGTTTTTAGGTAATTCCAGTAACTAGGAATTTCTCCTTCACTTTGGATCGAACCCAGGGGCATTCTACTTCTGAATTACATCCCCAACCCTTTTTATTTAGCTTCCTTGAACTTCTACCCAAGATCATGTTAATAAGGTGTGTGTGTGTGTGTGTGTGTGTGTGTGTGTGTGTGTGTGTGTGTGTGTGTTACTGGGGATTGAACCCAGGGGAATTCTACCTCTGAGCTATACCCCCAGACCTGTTTTATTTTTTATTTTGAAGCAGGGTTTTGCTAGGTTGCTGATAGTCTCACTAAGTTGCTGAAATTGGTCTCAAACCTGTGATCCTCCTGACTCAGCCTTCAAAGTACTGGAACTATAGGTGTATGCCACCCTGCTTGGCTTTGTTAACAGAATTTATTTATTTATTTTTGTGTGTGGTGCTGGGGATCGAACCCAGGGGCATTCTACCTATGAGTTACATCCCCAACCCTTTTTATTTTATTATTTGGAAACAGAGTTTCCCTAGGTTGCAGAGGGCCTAAATTTCTGAGGCTGGCTTTGAACCTGTGATCCTTCTGTCTCAGCCTACTGGGACTACAGGCATGCACCACCTCACCTGGCATGTTAATAGAATTTTTAGTTTTGTTTTTCAGTGAGAGCTTTCCATTTTGGAGATAGCAAAATAAAATGCAAATTTTAAAATCATTACACAATGTAAATTAATATATCTGTTAATTAAGGAGTGAAGTGAAAATAAGAAACATTAGAAATGATATTTTCATTTTCTCCATTTACAATTAGCGTGAATAATCAAAGATCATCTATACCATAAGCAATGCATGTAGTATTCATTTTGTGGACAGAATTGTTTTGCAATTATCTATTTCCTAGAAGAAAAAGGGAATGCATATTTTTAAATTATATTTTCTTATATTTCTAATTTATTTTTTAATTTTTTTTTAATTTTATTTTTTAAATATTTAAAGAGAGACATTTAAAAAATTCATATTTCAAAGTTTGTCATTCTAGCTCCCTTAGGACATTGTGTGTGTGTGTGTGTGTGTGTGTGTGTGTGTGTGTGTGTGTGTGTTACTAGGGATTGAACCCAGGGGATACACTTCACCCCTATTTTATTTTTAATTTTTGTAGCAGGATCTCACTAGGTTGCTGATAGTATTGCTACATTGCTGAGGCTGGCCACAAACCTGCAATCCTCCTGTCTCAACCTCCCAAGTACGGGATTACAGGTGTACCCCATCACATCCAGCAAGAAGATGAGCTGATTTTATAAACAAATATTTAATAAATATACAGCACATTTCTCATAAAATGGAGCTTTACAAAGAAGTCAATATTGAGAAATAGATTGCACTGCCTATATTTTATATAAATCTTTATATATTTTTCAAGGTTTTGCAAAATGTAAAGCCTTCAGGAAAACTCCAGGAGTAAAAAGAAGATAGGACTTAAATGAGAAGAGAATTTCCAGGGTTTCCTGCACCTCTGAGACCAACACGATTCAGTAAGACATCAAGGACTTGGCAAAACCTACTATAAAGAAGATGTATGGGTGTCATAGGACCATCCTTTCAAAGGGGAACTTTCTAGGTGACCTCATTTTGCATTAAATCACTTCTTGATCATATTTTAGTAGTAACTACCTTATTCTGATACTGACCAAAAAAAAAAAAAAAATCACATTCCCACAACTGAAGAAACTGAAGTAAAATCAAAATCGATTCATACTGGACAATACTCCACTATGTATCAGTACTGTCAACTGCGGAAATGTCAGTTTTCTTTTGGTTAAATCCATGCCTTCCATACTTTTTTTACCCTAAAGGATAAAATTAAATTCGATTGTTTATTACTCTGAAAGGTAAAGACAATGGAAAACAGATACAGGCTTGTGGAGGCAGAGTCAGCACTGACTAAACTAGTGGATCCTGCTGGGGCAGCCTTCTTGTCAGCGAGCTTTGTAGCTTGGGCACAGCAGTAGTGTCTCCTAGAATTCACTCACTGACACACACCACAGAGGGTGACTTTGCCTGTGTCCTAACAACACATTAAGAGCATCCCAGATTCTACCAGCCATTCCATCCATGTGTATCTGTAACTTGGGCAGTGCCAGACATTCATAAGAAACAGTTTTTGAACACCAAATAGGAGGTTAATCTGATTAACACTTGGTCCTTTGACTTCATGGGTCTGACAGTCAAGTGAGACAGACAAGCAAACTAATAATTTCTGTAGAAAATGGCAAGTCCTGTGCTGGAGCCAGGCCCATGATGCTGGAGGGCACAGGCAGGGCAAGTAAACCAGGGGGGGGGGGTGGTTCAAAGGCTTCTCAAGGGAGCAGAGGGCTGAGCTGTCAGCATCCAGGGGAGCTTGGCCATCTCTGACTTCAGGTCCTAGCACTCAGGTGACAAAGTCCTCCTGACCCTGCTTATCTTAATTTCTGACACTGTCACAGTGAGATTTTAGTGCCTGTATTCTAAGGGGGGGTGGTGGTGGTGGCGGGAAGGGAAAGAGGGAGGAATCAAAAGAAAGAAAGTAAAAGAAACAAACAAAAAAGAACGAAAAGAAGGAGAGAGGGAAGAAGAGGGAAGGGAAGAAGACAAAGAGGAAAAGTTAAAAGCTCCACCAAGAACACATTCCAAAAGCTGCTGGAGATGGTGGGGGTTCAGGGGTGCTCACCCCGTGCCTGAGAATTCTGCATCCTGAGCTCAAGTGGAAGGTCTCGCCTGTGGCCATTTCTTTGACAAGTTATGGACAGGGGAATGCGGGCTTCAGTTTGAAGCGGCTTGTTGAGCCAGGCCAGCAAGGCTGGGAGTGAACGCCCAATCCCTGTGCACTCTGGGAAAATGAGGTCAGACCCATTCCACTAAGTCCCCAGGGGAAGCTCTCCACACCGCAGGCATCACAGGCACCTTCTGCCTGTTGAATCCAAACAGATGGCACCTGCCTCCCCAGGGATCCTATCCCCCACGCTGACTCCACCAGAGGCACCAACAGAAAGTCTTAGTTCCTACCTTAGATTGTCCTCCAGGGCCTCCTCATCTGAAGAGAACGTCCCATTGCTGACACTCTGAGGAGACTGACTCTTTTTCCCCAGCGACTCCTCCCGAGACAGTGAAGTGTCTTTCTTTTTCCTTTTGCCAAACAACTTCTTAAAAGGCTGGAATTTGCCTCCCTTCTTCTTGTCTGTGGATTACAAGATAAACACTCACTGCAGTTTGATAGGGCCGTGCCTCTGTGCCTAGGAGCAAATTACAACCGAGTGTCCTCCGCCAAGGGAGCCGGGGCAAAGGGCGCCAGCGGCCAAACCCAGTGCCAGGAATGCCAGGGCTAGCACAGTGAGGCACCTGCTGTGCCTCAGCTTCCAAGAAACATCTGGGGAGAACAACAAGGCCGGCACCATAGTGGCCCACCCCTGCACACATGCTACACTAAGGTGGTGTCTGTCTTCCTCTTTCTTACTTTTTTGTACTGGGGATTGAACCCAGAGGCATTCTACCTCTGAGCTAAACTCCTAGCCCTTTTTATTTTGAAACAGGGTCTTACAGCCTGACATGGTGGCACGAGCCTATAATCTCAGTACTGGGGAGGATGGGACAGGAGGATCAAAGGTTCAAAGCCAGCCTCATTGATTTAATGAGGCTCTTGGCAACTTAGTGAGACCCTGTTTCCAATTAAAAATAAAATGGGGTTTGGGTAAAGCCTGGAGGTAGAATGCCCTGGTTCAATCCGCAGAACCACCAAACAAACGAACAAACAAACAAACAGGGTCTTCCTAAGTTGTTGAGGCTGGCCTCCAACCTGTAATTATCCTGTCTCAGCCTTCCAAGTACCGAGATTACAGGGGTGTAGCTCGGAGGCAGAATGGCCCTGTGTTCAATCCCCAGTAAAACACACACACACACACACACACACACACACACACACACACACACACACACGAAGACAAGAAAGTATGCAATATAGTTAAGGTTATATTTTAAAATGGTAAAACCCAAAAACCAACCAAACAAACAAAAAACCCAAAAGCACCTGGAGGGTTTGATTTCAATGGCTATTTATGCAGAAGTTATTTATGCCAGTGATTTTCACAACACCTACTTTTGGTTCTCATGAGAAAATCCCCCAAATTAAAACATTTGTATAGAAACTGATGAAGTAAGCGAATATTTTCTCTGTGACTGTCCAAGGCTGCAGATATGTAAATGATGCCTGATTCTGAGTTTGGCAATATCTAATAAATGGCCAAACAGAAATTTATACTATATTTCTAACTTATCCTAGTTCTTTCTTTTTTTTTTTTTTTTGTGTGTGTGGTACTGGGGATTGAACTCAGGGGCATTCTACCTCCGAGCTATACCCCCAGCCCTATTTTTTATTCTTTATTTTGAAACCGAGTCTCATTAAGTTGCAGAGCCTCACTAGGTAGCTGAGGCTGGCCGCGAACCCGGATCCTCCAGTCTCAGCCTCCCGAATGCTGGGATTACAAGCATGCGCCACCACGCCCGGCTTTATCCTAGTTATTTCTAACACAAAATTCCTCCCTTTTTTTCTTATACCAATTGTCTTTTTCCCATTGCAGAAAATATCTAACCCTAAATTTCCTAATCAGAAATATCTGAAGGGTAATATCAAAATTCTAGCAATATCAGTTGTGACATCAGGACTCCAACCTTGGTACAGTCTAGCTTTTAAGCTAAGTAAAGAACTGTAGATAATGTTAGAATTTATTCGAAAATATCATAAAGTGGCTTTGGTGATGTTCAGTTAAGCTGGAACCAAGGGAGTCTATTACAATTTTTGTGTGTGTGGGGGGGGTTGGGGGTGAGGATTGAACCCAGGAACATTCAACCTCCAAGCTACACCCCAGCCCTATTTTATTTTTATTTTGAAACAGAGTCTCACTAAAGACATGCACTACCACACCAGCTCAATTATAGTTTAAAACCAAGAGCCAGGTGTGATGGCACACAATTGTAATCCCAGTACTTGGGAGGCTGAGACAGGAGAATCACAGGTTTGTGAGGCCTTCAGAAACTTAGCAAGAACCTGTTTAAAAAAAAATACACACACACACACACACACACACACACACACACACACACACACACACATATGGACTGGGTGATAGCTCAGAGGTAGAATATCCCTTAATACAATCAATCCCTAGTCCCTCGTCTCTGTCTCTGTCTCTGTCTCTCTCCGTCTCTCTCCGTCTCTCTCCGTCTCTCTCCGTCTCTCTCCGTCTCTCTCCGTCTCTCTCTCTCTCTCACACACACACACACACACACACACACACACACACACACACTAAAACCAGATAAATCCACAATTTTTTGGATGGGTTACTCGCATATTTAACCAACAGGTGACTTGGCCAGGTGTTGTCATCTCAGAAGGTTGATGAGGTCCTCAGCGACCTTCCTGCTCTGAAAGGTGGCAGCCACAGAAGGTATTTTCTGTGTTGCTCACACTGTGAGGGGACAGACAGTGTGCCCAGCATGGAAGGAGTTGAATTCAAACTCAACAATGGGAAAAGACACCCCCTAGAGGATTCCAGGGTAAGGAAGATTCAGCTCCAAGGCCTGTGCACGTTTCTGCACACTCGGAATGGTTCCTTTGGGTGACCCATTCGCAGAGTGGCCTGTTTGAGGACTGTATGTGAAACAGGTGCTCTGGCACTTGGTGCTGCACTTTATATGGCAATAACTTGGCACCAGTGCATGCACATCATCCTGCAAGATATGCCAAAGTCCAAGTGTCTGTCACAAGGCACTTCCAGGGGTCACCAGGGGCATAGTTTGAGCAATACCTTCATTACTACCACAAAGAGAAAAGAACTGCAAAATCAGACTGTGCTCTTCATTAAACCACCAAGCCTTCTCACTGAGAAAAAAAAAAAAAAGGCCTCAAGTCCTCAAGACACCAAGTTGTGTTTGGAGGAGGGCTCAGAACACAGAAGGTTTGGTTAGAGGTCCACTCCAAAGTCTTCATGTTTGGTGATAGGTCAGTTATAAAAAATAATTTCCCCATCCTCATTTCAAAAATTAATAATGTTCTTCCTGTCAGAAATGTCTTTACATCTTCGAGTTTCAAAGTTTATTTTATCACTGGCTGTGGCAACTGATTAATTTCCTAGAATTATCTTTATGAAAAGACTCAGTAATGACATGCAAGCTCATTCCACATTTGGACAGCAAAACAAGTGACATTAGTAACGAATAAATTTTACAAGCCAGAGTTGTTATACTTTTATTTACCTGACACCCTCATTTATACTCTCAGATATAAGATCTCTCCTATCAAAAAAGCAGGTCATGGAACATTTGTAATTCTATGCTATTAATGACCACTATGAAAATCTGAGGATGTCTATCAATATCCATCAAGTAAAGTATTTTATGGTCAACTTCCAATTTGGGGGGCATATTAACAGCCAGTCTCTATAGAATCAACTCAATTAAGTGGATGGATCACTAAGGAGCTATTTTCTTGACAAGTAATTATGACTGTGATTTTTTCTTTTTCTTTTTTGGTACACAGATGGGGCCTAAAAGACCAAAGCGATTTTAACAATGCAGTAACACAGAGCACAGTCACACTTCTGCAATGCAAATGTGAAACATCACCAAATAACACCACCAGGTAGAAACATAATTTAGCAAAGTGTTTCCCAACCTAGAGTATTTAAGTTGGCATCTTAGGATTTTATAACATACAATTTATTTTTCTGGAGCAGTGGGGAGAATGGGCAGGATAATTGTTATTACTACCAAATTTGTTTTTTTTACTTGTTACAGCTCCAATTAGGGGTTAAGTGTGGGAACTCCAGAGACAAGAGTACTTGGCCCAAATCCGATCCCATCTTGACGAGGCCTGAAACATCTGCTTACCAGCCTCTCTAAGCATTTACCATCTTAAGCTGGAAGACTGAATTTATAGGTGAAAATGCAGTGGGTACCACATTTTCTTAATATTTCAGCACTTTTCTGTTATAATTTTCCACATGAAAGAATGTGAATATATACTGCTTCAGGGATTACAGTAATTTTCACTTTTAAAGTACTGAATTAAATTAATTTACTTTCATCATCTGATAATTACTTTAGGGATTTTTTTTTCATTTAAAGAAGTGTTCATTATCCATTATTTCATGGATATAATTATATACCATCTGATGGCTGCATCATCCTAATTACTAGTTTATATGGAAGACTCTAAAAATTAAAAATCACCAGGCAACTCAAGTCATCTGATTCATTTTCCATTTGTCATAAGGATGTGATTCTTATATTTTCATTTCTAAATCTAAAATAATAAAACATCTGAATCCTGGGCATTGGCTTTCTATGGTATGCTTCCAAATGAGAAACAGAAATTTCCTATGATAGTTCATTTTAAGCATTATAAATGTCTTAATTTCTGGGATTTATCAAAAGTTTGTACCAGGTCTTTTTTTTTTTTTTTTTTTTTTTTTTTGATAGGACTAGGGATTGAATCCGGAGGCTTTCTACTTTGAGCAACAGCCCCAGCCTTATTTTATTCTTTTATTTTGAAAAAGGTTTAAGTTGCAAAGGACCTTGCTAAGTTGGTGAGGCTGGCCTTTTACTTGCAACCTTCCTGTCTCAGCTTCCAAAGTACTGGGATTACAAGCATGTACCACCATGCCTGGCCCAGTTCAGTACCAGATTCTTAAGGCTAGTGCATTTGATAAACCAAGTAAAATAGCCGGGCGTGGTGGTGCACGCTTGTAATCCCAGCATTCGGGAGGCTGAGACCGGAGGATCCGGGTTCGCGGCCAGCCTCAGCTACCTAGTGAGGCACTCCGCAACTTAGTGAGACCTGGTTTCAAAATAAAGAATAAAAAATAGGGCTGGGGGTATAGCTTGGAGGTAGAATGCCCCTGAGTTCAATCCCCAGTACCGC
>PVLC010003493.1:0-96701 GCA_004027655.1 Graphiurus murinus | reverse complement strand
GCCGGGCGTGGTGGCGCACGCTTGTAATCCCAGCATTCGGGAGGCTGAGACCGGAGGATCCGGGTTCGCGGCCAGCCTCAGCTACCTAGTGAGGCACTCCGCAACTTAGTGAGACTCGGTTTCAAAATAAAGAATACAAAATAGGGCTGGGGGTATAGCTCGGAGGTAGAATGCCCCTGAGTTCAATCCCCAGTACCGCAAAAAAAAAAAAAAAAAAAAAAAAACATCCAGATTCAACGTGACACTCTGGACTGGATATCGGTGTGTACAAACCAGCCAGAGAGAAGACGTTTAAGCCAGGCACGATGGCACACAACTATAATCCCAGTACTTGGGAGGCTGAAGCAGAAAGATCATGGGCTTAAGGCCAGCCTCAGCAACTTAGTGAGATCCTATTTCAAAATAAAAAATAAAAAGGACCAGGGTCATAGCTCGGAAGGTAGTGTGTCCCTGGGTTCAATGTCCAGTTCCAAACCAAACCAAACAAAAAACAACCAGTCAAACAAAAAGAATGTGTTAAAAGCAAAAAGGCCTAGTATTACATAAATGCAATAGCTGACATATTTTACCCAAATCAAGTAGCCACACGATTAAAAGTCCCATTCAATATCATGATTCATCTATATGCCTATTCATCCTATTCCCCAACATTAGTAGGATAGTTAATATATGTTAATTCATGTAAATCTAATGTATACCTATAGATTTTTCAAAACCCATCCTAATTACTGGAGACAACATAGGTTCCATGAGAAGGTGAGGTAGCCATACACATCTTTATTTGTATCTGATATGATTTTGAAGGTGTTTTTCCTAACAGGTCAGAAATAATGGTGATGAACAGCCAGGTGTGATGGCACATGTCTGTAATCCCAGTACTTGGGAGCCTGAGACAGGAGGATTGCAGGCTTGAAGCCAGCCTCAGCAACTTAGTGAGACTCTCTGCAACTTAGTGAGACCCTGTTTCCAAATAAAAAAAAATAATAATGGTAATGCAAAACTGTAGCTATCCTATCTCACTTCTTGAAATCCAATGGAGAGATGCAAACAGAAGATTTATATCATGAATCCTTTGGAAAACACGCTTCATAGAAGAATTTGAAACTGAACACAGGTGACTAATTCACAGCTCTATCTGGGCAAGAATTAAATAAGTTTCCTAAAAAGGTACTAAAATGAAACAGTACAGATAATTCATTCCCAGCTCTCCGTCCAGACCCTGAACCTCAACTTGAGTACCAAGAGACTGGAAACACTCTTCACCTTCAATAAAAGGGACAGTCAACAGAAATTCCTTCACTGAATTACGAGCAGAGAGTTTTTCGTTCTCATTAAAAACCAGTTTTGCTTTTACTTTGTCTTTTTCTCTTTGGGGAGCGTGTGTTTTCTTAACCTAAGGTGATTTCAAGTTCTCTCCAAAAAATTACTGTCTCCTTAATTACTGGAGTTGGCCGAAACACTAAGTCTTCTTTTAGACTCGATATATCAAGTTTGAGACGGTTCGCTGAAGTTGGGCTCACACATTCGGTTTAAGTAGAAACTCATGTTTCTACCCACATGGAGGCAGTTGCTAAGAACATTTCTACTAAAAGATGAGCTGCTACTAAATTTCCGAAATTAAATTATTTCAATTTGTTATATTCTGATATTCCAACCATGTTTTGAGTTCATAAAGTACCTCCTCACCCCGGGATTTAAAAGGTTCCCCCCAACATAAATCCATTCATCTCACACACTGCCCTATGACGTCCAGAAAGCGTATGCTAACTCTGCGTACAAAATGCTTCCAGAATGAGCTTATAAATCAGTCATGCTCTCAAGCCCTGTGCACAGAGGGCTATGAGCCTGCATCTCCCCATCAGAGGAAGGAGAAAATTCCATACAGAGACTGCCTTCAAATAACCTCAGGCAAACATTCAAGACTAAAAACATTTCTTTTTTCTGCTCTGCTAGAAAGATACATTTAAAAAGTAAATAAAAAGCAAATAAGTGGCAGATGAGGTTGCTATAAATTCTGAGAGCGGCTTACCTATTAATGTAGCTGAGGGCAACATAGGTCGGCTGCTGTAATTCTTGTTTTTCTAACACACGTGGATCTGTATCTGCAATTAAAAAAAAAAAAAGACACAATTGCAAATTTTCAGGTTTTGCATCAGAATATACGAGGCTACCTAACATACAGTTAACAGAGGCTAACCAGAGAGAAAGATTAATTTAGAATGGCTCTTTTAAAGAGATCTCGGGCACCCAAAGCACAATCGTTTATTTGCTCCTTCATTCATAAATAACAAGATATTGCATTACTTTTCAAGGGAATTCCAAACATCAACAGTGATAAAATGCCCATCTGTCACACAAGCTCTCACACGGTCCCCCCTCATAAATATTGGTTTTCACTGCTTACAGTCACAATGTTGGCATGGTTTTCAGTGGTTAATCGGCCCAAGAAAGAAAGTCTCTGTTAATTATGCTCACTTCAATGCTGGGACAAATTAGTTTCCATTGGAAAGTCCCATCAATTTGAAAATCTACTGAGAATTGTTCTTGTCCACTGAACACTTTTCTGAGTTGGGATTCATATTCTGAAGGGCAGCTCTCCGCCTTTTGACATATATAATGAGTTTACTATAAGTTTTCTAGACTCTCTGTCCGAAAGTCTCATACTGGTTCAGAGTCAACAAACAGCACATTCACCAGCGGGGGATTTTCCTTCAAAAAGGCAGAATCCAGCAGCACCCTAGCAACGCTCTGTAATGGCATTTCTCTTGCATGTGCCAAAAATGTATGCCTTACACCCAGAGACGTTTTCAAGCTTCTCATGCGGAGAAATTAGTGCATAAATGCATGCAAAAACATGTTTATATAATAACATGAAGGGAGGAAAGTGACTACACATTGCTGTGTTCTCAGAAAAAGGTTCAGACATTTCCCACCAATTTCATTATAGCCTCGCCTGCACCGTGGCGTTATTAGCGGTCTTCCAGCTACACTCGGCAGTCGCGCCTCCTTTGATGTCATGACAGTTGTTGTTTCAAGCACCTTTGCGCAGGAAGCATTTACCACCTGTGGTGGGTGTGAGATGTACTCACTGACTCCCACGTGCACTGAACAGGTGATGGGAGAAGGAGCAGACACGGTGGCAGAAGACGCCGGCTGTTGACAGTGCTCTGCTGCCCCCCCACCCCCACTGGACAGCAGAGCCCGCTTTATTCTCAGGGTTACAGTTAAGAATCTCATGTTCACTTTCTCATTTTTCCTATGCCAAGAATTTTAGGGACACGCTATTCAGCCATCCCATTTCCTGGGGGCTTTGCCACTGCAGGACCTGGAAAGCCAAATTCTGAAACAAAAGACAAAGATTCTCTGAATGGCGCCATCGAGCCGGGTCTCAAGGTTTGGCAGCGCAGATGAGAACAGATCAGTAGCTCAGCATTTCTTTGTCCTCCTGTTGCGATTGCTGATGCAGCGAGGCTGGCCTCCGCTCAGTGGTCTAGACATACAGCCAGTGACTAACAGAAGGAGACCGATCTCCCTGGGGAAGCTTAATTTGCAGGCACAACCCGAATTCTCATCTCAGCTTGCTACAGCCCCAACACATAGCCACCTTTCTGGGAGGGAAAGACTTGCTGGAGAGGTCAGTAGAATCGCACTCGACAGGGAAAGGGGTTTTGCCCAGAGAAATGGCCATGTGTACCTGGGCAGGTCATTGTACGTAGCAAATGGCGACCGACACTCCAATCCTGCGAGGTCTTTCCAGGTGCTTAGTGAGGGAAGAAAGAGACTGGAGACAAAAGTCACGAAAATGAGGAGAAAGGAAAAAGAATGAACAAGGCCGATGTCCTTGTGCCAAATCTTTCAAGTGCTCACATAATGGTTCCACTTCAAGTTTAGGTATTAATGATCGAAGACCTTCGGTTTCGAGATAGGAGCCTGAACTTGATTCACTATACACCATTCCTTCAAAGGATTATGTAAGGTTTATTACTATTATTATTATTATTATTATTATTATCATCATCATCATTATCTTTCGTACTGGGGATTGAACTCATGGCATTCTACCTCCAAGCTACTCCGCCAGCCCTTTTTATTTTTTATTTGAAATGGGGTCGCATTAAGTTGCTAAGGGTCTCACTAAGTTGCCAAGTCCAGCAATCCTCTTTTCTCGGCCTCCAAGTACTGGAATTACTAGCGTGTGCCACTGTGCCCAGCAAGGTTTATTATTTTAAGGGAAAAAGAGCACAAGTCTGAGTCTAAAATTTGTGTATAAAGGGGTAAGGAGTTAAGAAGACGATTAACATTTTTATAATATCTTTCACTTTTGTCTTTGTTACTATTACTGGCTTCCAACCTAACAGTTTTCCCACCAACCATTGTCTAAAGCTTTCCTTTGATCCCAAATTATATAATTTCTAAAACATTTTAAATGTTACCTTTCCAAGCTACCTTGATTTCTACTTTTTTCTTTTATTTGTATGTATGTGTGTGTGCAGGTATGCACGTCAGTTATATTATTCTTTTATTAGTATGTGTGTACAGGTATGTTTGTCTGTTATATTATTCTTTTCTACTTCAACCTTGCTACAGTTTGGCTCTAGAATGTTCCCTGAAGGCCCATGTGTTCAAGGCCTGTGGTGCTACTGAGAAGTGCTGAGAACATTAGGAGGTTGATCCTTGTAGGGGCAGTTACTCACTGGGTGTGTGCTTTTGAAGAGAATGTTGGGATCTGGGCCCTTCTCTGTTTCTTGGACACCATGAGATGGATCACTTCCTCTGCCAGAGGTTCCGCACCACAGTGTTCTTTCTGCTTGACCACAGGCCCTAAAGCATTGGTGCCAACAGACCATGGTTTGGTAACTGCTAAAACCATGAGCCAAAAATAAACCTTTGCTTTTTATAAGACGATTATCTCAAGTATTTTGTCACATCAACGAAAAGCTGACTAATGCAGAAAAAGTTCTAGGATCTCTTTGGGAAAGGGGAAGGAAGTACCATCTAAAAATTCTGCAGCTCTCTGATGCTCAAATTAACAGTGTCGGCCCTTGACATTCATGCAAACTTCACCATAACCTTGTTTCATAAAGAATCAAGAAGATTTAGCCTTTGCCTTGCAATGCAAGATTTTGAAACCATTTTTTACTTTACTTTACCATATTCCATAACTGATGCTAGGTTTATACTCACACATCCTCAATTTATAAGTGGAAAAAAAAGTTTCTGGAAGCTTCGAAATGCCACCCTCTCTATGGTAAAAAGGCCATCTGGAAGAACCTTTGGCGGGATTCTCTTCTTTTTCTAGAATGCAGACTCTGACAGCCAGGAAGAGCAGAACTTCCAGACAGATGTCCCCCAGGCCTAAAGATTAAACATTTCCTCAGACAACTTTCGGAACATCCATTAAAGTGTTGGGTTCTTAAGAAGAAATAAGGCACCTGGTGCCCGCAAACTGGGAGAGGCTGGAGCAAGCGCTACTGGAGGAATGGCCTCAGCAGCCAGTGGGCCCCAGGTAAACACCCGCCGGTCCTCACAGCCCAGCTGGCTGCCGAGCACTTCACATTCGGTAAAAGCATAATGGCCGCCTTCCTTATTTCTGTCTCCCCGACAGAAAGGTAACTGTCTGATGCTAGCTAAACACTCTCTACAGGAAAGGGCTGGAGAGACACGAGAGGAGGACTTCTGCAGGAGGACGGCGGCCCGGGGACTGCACAAGGATGTTCTCCTGAGGACTACGAAGACAGGATGTTATCAGACGAAGATGGAGAATCTCACTGTCTCCTGGGTATCACTGAACTCGATCACAAGCTTCATTTTACAATGCGCTCGTCATTCAGAATATTTTTCCCCCATGTGATAAGTCGTTACACTCAGGAATCTAGTAAGAAATGAAATGGCCATAGCACGCCATCCCCCAGCTGCTTCTCTGGCTTGTTTGTTCACAGTGTTAATAAAACGTGGAACTGAAACACGGGCTACAACTGTCCAGAGGTGGCATCCACTCGGGGGTGTGGTCTGTAGATAGGAACGCTTGAATCTTCCTAACCGCACGAGGTTCCTTATGCTGGCAATTCAGCAATTTCTAGAATGTGGCTGCCACTTTTGTATCATAAGAAGTGATAGAAAGATAAATGCAAACTTCTCCAGCAGTGTAGAGGCTCAAAGGTGGGGATTATGACACCGTTTCTGCTCCATCTCCACCCCACTCCCACCCTGAACCCTTTCACCTGTGCACAGGGGGACTTTAAGTGGACTGGAAGTTAAAAAAAAGCTGGGCATGGTGGTGCACTCTTGTAATCCCAGCTCTTTGGAGGCCGAGATAAGACGATCATGGGTTCAAAGCC
The DNA here is from genome assembly GCA_004027655.1 of Graphiurus murinus. Taxonomy (NCBI): domain Eukaryota; kingdom Metazoa; phylum Chordata; class Mammalia; order Rodentia; family Gliridae; genus Graphiurus; species Graphiurus murinus. Next base: position 90,363 of record PVLC010003493.1, on the reverse strand, counting down.
AGCCTGGGTAATTTAGTGAGGTTCTCAGCAACCCAGTGAGACCCTGTTTCTAAATAAGAAATAAAATTGGGCTGGGGGTGTACTTTGGTGGTAAAATGTCTCTGGGTAAAATCTCCAGTACACAATAAACAAACAAACAAATATTTAAAGGGTGTTTGAATGTACGCAGCCTTCTTGGACATTTCTAAAAGAGCATCACCCACAGTGGATGGCAACGTGTCTCCGGTCTTTATCGTCTCAGCCTAAGATTTCCAACGTGCAGCTCCTCTGTGATAAGGACTTGCTATTTAACCCCAGGCTCAGGAATGCAGTAGAAGCCTTCCACAGGTCCTGTGATCCTAGGACTTGTGATTTTATAGACTTAGTTGAGTTGCAAAGGGTTCGTTGTAACAGTCCTAACTCCCAGGCTCTCTCTTTTTTTTTTTTTTTCTTTTGTGCAGTACTGGAGATTGAACCTAGGGGCATTCTACCTCCGAGCTACAGCCCCAGCCCTATTTTTTAATTCTTTATTTTGAAACAGGGTCTCACTCAGTTGTGGAGGGCCTCACAAATTGCTGAGGCTGGCTGCGAACCTGCAATCCTCCTGTCTCAGCCTCCCAAATACTGGGATTACAAGTGTGTGCCACCACGCCCAGCTCCATGGCTTCTTAAGTAGCAGCAAAGAAAGGTGATTGCAGAAGCTAGGGAAGGAGCTCTTTCCAATAGGAAATGCAAGCACAACGTGACCCAGGAAAGACCGACAACGCAGGCTACCCGGCTTGACCCTCAAGGCCCGGCTCATCCGCTCTGTCATCTCCAGCCCTGAGAACCAATGACACTTAAGGAACCATGTTTCAACATGACTAACCAACAGCATTCCACAATACTATCTTCACGCTTACACCAAAACTCCACCAGAGTCATTTGCTGGGTCAGCCGAGGCCAATGAACAAGCGCATGGGCTTTGGCTATGCTTTAGCTAGTAGTGTACCTTGTGGGGATTTAACATACTCGCAATTACTAACAACTGTCAAAAGTCAGAAATTAGCTGTCCCGCCGAGGGAGGCTGCTCTGAGCACAGAGGTATCTGGAGGTCTACAGGCAGCAGTGAGGGGGAAGGTATAATGTCACGCCCTTTAAGAAGCCTTCGAATTCCATGTCCAGCAAACGCCAGTGCTTTCCTGAGTGTGTATGACAATTGCCGGGGGTCTAGGAGGATGTGTGTGTGTGTGTGTGTGTGTGTGTGTGTGTGTGTGTGTGTGTAGTGGGCCATGTGTGTGTTGGGAGGGTCAGCAGCACTGGAAGGCCCCGCAGAGGAGAAGGCCCACCCAGCTGGACGGGTGATTCTGCAGGTCTGGGTGGGACACCCTGCTTTCTTTGGAGTCACTAGGGATTCCCACAGTAACTGACGGGCGGTGTGTTCTTGCCTCCCGCAGCTGTTGAAATCCGAAAGCTGCAGGGTTAGGAGTGGTCTCGCCTGGGAATGTTACACCCTGCTCTGCAGGAGCCACCGCTTTCTTCCTCCTCTGTGCTCCGGGCGCTGAAGGGACAATACCTGGGGCAGAGGGGAGGGCTCAGTGCCCGGCATGCGGGAGACCTGGGCTAATGGAGGGGTAAACACTGATCAGTTTACGATGAGGAAATCGAGGACTCGGGTTAAGCATGGTAGATTCATCCCGGCGTGCGTTTCCTTCGTCCTCCAAGGCCCCACAAATGTGAAAAGAAAGGTAAGGATAGAAAAAAAAAGGGAGAGGAGACCTAGCAGACATGTTATTTCAACTCATGTTTCTGGAACCTGGAAAACCCACACAGGAGGAGAGCAGAGAGAGGGTGGCCGAGGTCATGATCTCGGGGGCCTGCAGCAAGGTGGGAGCCGGGGATCTTGGGAGGTCCTGAACAAAAGAAGGCAGGAGAAAGGTCTCGTGGATGGAATCAGGAAGATTGCGCAAAAGGCTGATTGCCCAGGGCACTGAAGCCTGGCTAAGGACAGGAGGGGGAGAGGACAGGGCTAGACACCGAGGGCCAAGTGGAACCCAAGAACACTGGCAGCCCGGCAGGAGGAGGCGTCCTCTGATTCAGTGAAAGGCCGGCCAGATGCTGACATCTTTGATTCCCTGACTGCAGGTCCCAAGCTCCATGGTGCGGCCATCAAAGGCTCTCCTTCGCTCTTCACTGCCTTCGCCTCAGAGGAGCCAGGACAGCCAGGGGTGGTCCCTAGATGTTGGAGGAAGAGTCTGGATGGGATTGAGACATGAAAACAAACAAATGGAGGAGGAAGAGGGGGAAGGCCGGAGGGGTGGGGAGGGGGGAAGGAGTAGACGGTGGAGCCTGGCTGGTCGCAGGACACGCCCACTCCACACCTGGCACCAGCAGGGCTCATGTCAGAAGCAGAGCATGCTGGGACCCGCTGGGCCAGCCTCCTCACCACCCAAAAGGCAGTTCATCCTGTCACGTCACTCACTGCTGGCATCCACTTATAACACGCGACCGTACAATCTTTACAGTTTATTAAAAGCCAGCATAAGCCAGGGGTGGCGGCGCACACCTGTAAGCCCAGTAATTGGGAGGCTGAGAGAGGAAGATCGCAGGTTCCAGGCCAGCCTCAGCAACTTAGCAAGAACCTCGGCAACTTAGTGGGACCTTGTTTCAAAATAAAAAAATAAAATGGGGATAGGCGTGTAACTTAGAGGTAGCCCTCCCTGGGGTTAAATCCCTAGTATCAGAAACAAAAAAAGCCCAGTAGTTCTCTTGTAACTCTCACTCTAAACACGGAATTTGTTGAACCAACAATTTAAAAAGACCAAGTTTTGACTCACGGCTAGTTTACTTCAGCTGTTGAAATAAATATTTCTTGTTGGCAATGGCCTTAAAAAAGAAAAAAAAATCCTAACAACTGCATGTGACTAGCCTTCGGATGCATCAATTTTTCCTTAGTTTATAGACACGTCATTTGAAACTTTTCCCAAGCCATAATTTCCATTACAGGGAAGTCAGTGCAAATTACAGTGAGATTCTTGCCTTCCCAAATTCAATGTGAAATCCAGATGCAGTTTAGTGCCGCTGTAAACTTTACGAGTTAAATATCTAAGAGTCAGGGACGCTCTGCGACACAATAACACCGTCTACTGAGAGAGAAAAGCATTCACGTCCCCGTTGGCGGCCTGAGCTTTCCTGCCGCAAGTGGACGAGTAAACACGAGTCAGCCGAGACCTGTTTGGATGATGCTCAGGGGGCCGACTTACAAACATGCCTGCACGCTGCAGCCTTCCCTATTTCTGGCAGAGCCAGATGGCTACAGTTACCAAAACTGGACCACTTGGACTAAGATGCTTTCTAACTTTTTGCCAACCCATCAAAGTCCTAGGCTCATGGAGGACTGTTTGAAGTTTTCCCTAGGCATAAGCCGTGTAGCCTTGGGTCTGGGAAGACCACACCATCGACCCTATTGTTCAGCAATGTAGACTATTATGGGTCCGCCCAGCCTCTCATCCTAGTACCTGTGATGAGAGGCCATTGCGGCTGCTAGGTACGCTTGAAGCACACAGCCTGCCCTTCTGCATATGGTGGCCCTAGAGCCTGGGGTGCTGGGACTAAACAACGAAATTCTTTCAAACTGGAGTAAGGCCAAAACTTGGTCCTATTGAATCCTATATGCATGTGCACAAACACTCCTGTTTCCCCAGAAACAAACCTGCTGGTCGATCCAAGCAGCATAGGACACGAAAGACCCTAAAGGAGCAGCCCCGTCACCTCTGCCCATGGAAAGGGGCTACGAGCCGGGATGTGTAAGAGAGGAGAGCAGCCAATCGATAGAAGAAAAGGAAGGACAACGGGTTTCTGGATCCCTCTCTTCAAGGTTGCAAATATCGGTCTATGGAAAGGAGACCTTCCCCCCCCCCTTTTTTTTTTTTTGTCTGTACTGGGGATTGAACTCAGGGGCATTCTACCTCTGAGCTATACCCCCCAGTCCCATTTTTTATTCTTTATTTTGAAAGAGGGTCTCACTAAGTTTTGGAGGGCCTCACTAAGTAGCTGAGGCTGGCCTCGAACCTGGATCCTCGTCTTAGCCTCCCAAGGACTGGGATTATAAGCATACACCACTACTCTCGGCTTCCCCTCCTTCTGCCAAACATTGTTTGCCCAAGGAAAGCCTACCCATTCTCCATGGCCTTGGCCCCTATAGCACTTCTACCATATGTGGTATTTCATATATGTATTTGCAAATCTGCCCTATCACCCCACTAAGATGGTAGCTCCTTAAGGGAGTGGATCTTAGAAGCCACACATCCAAGCCAGGCGTGGTGGCGCACGCTTGTAATCCCATCATTTGGGAGGCTGAGGCCAGGGGATCTGGGTTCGCGGCCAGCCTCAGCTACCTAGTGAGGCACTCCACAACTTAGTGAGACTCGGTTTCAAAATAAAGAATAAAAAATGGGGTTGGGGGTACAGCTTGGAGGTAGAATGCCCCTGAGTTCAATCCCCAGTACCGCAAAAAAAAAAAAAAAAAAAAAAAAGAAGCCACACATCCTAAGCCCAGCGCTCTGTCATTCATCAGTGCCTACTAAGATGGGTACTGAATAAGTAAATAAATGCCCTGGACACACAGTAATACAGAAGACACAAAGATAAGCATCGAATTCAGACAGCACTGACCAGGACGGACAGACAAACATACACCACCTGTAAATGACCGTATCCGTATATACACTTAGGTGAAAAATATAGCTGATCGAGCTCGGAGTTCAGAGTGCTACAAAATGATGCGATATTCAGAACCATGGGTAGAGAGGGCTGACCCGGGAAGGTTTCACTGATGAAGAGGGACTGGGAGGGGTGAGCACAGAGTCCTTCCTAAGTGAGGGGGGACCTGAGTGTGGCATTAGGTTTCAGGCAGGAAGCTCAGGGCGAAGTTTGTAGGTATTGCAGGAAGGTGGCGGGGTTGAGGAGCTGATGTTCAGTAGTTGTATATGCACAGAGACACTTTAGGGGGACTGATTGGGAACTGGGAGTGATCTCCTCCTCCCCCCACCAGGGGACTTTTGTCAATGTCTGGAGACGCTGGAGGGAGGGTGGCATCTCGTGGGCAGAGATCAGCGAAGTTGCTGAGTAACCTACAAGGCACACACAGGAAAGCGCTCTACTATGGAGAATCATCTGGCCCAAAGTGTCTGTCAGGCTGAGGCTGAGGACCTTGCCGTAGAGTTACATGACTGTATGGGAAGGGGGGCTGTGACTTCTAGATGATCACTGCAGTTCTTTCCCAGGGTCTAAATGAAGAGGCTAGAAGCTGGTCCAGAGGCAGCAGAAGCCCGGTGCATCATTAAGATGTATAATTACAATGCACCAATAAAAGCTATCCAAAGAAAAGCACGATGACATACAGGTTGTTTGGACTTAGATAAGAGCTCTGGCTTTCTTAAGGGAGATAAAAAAAAAAAAAGTTGAAATCATAGCCAGATGTGGTGGTATACACTGTAATCCCAGTACTAGGAGGCTGAGATGGGAGGATCGGGGGTGCATGGCCAGCCTCAGCTATGTAGTGAGGCCCTCCGCAACTTAGTGAGACCCTGTTTCAAAATAAAGAATAAAAAATAGGGTTGGGGGTGGAGCTCGGAGGTAGAATACCTCTGGGTTCAATTCCCAGTACCACCAAAAAAAAAAAAAAAAAGAGTTAAAATAATTTCTGAAAAGACATACTGAGCTCCTGTCTTGTGCGCACTCCTCAGAGGAGATTCTAAGTCAGCAGGTTCATAATGGAGCAAAAAAGATGAATTCCCAGTTAATAATAACCCAAGACAGACTGTGATGTATGCGACAGAAAAATATACTAAGTGCTCCAGAAACAAAATGTGATTTGCTGTGAAAAGCAGGGAGATTTCTTGAAGGAAAAATTCCCAAGAGTCTTGAATGAATCCAAAGTGAGAAGACAGTGGATTTGAACAGGTAATGGTCTGAGCATGTGAACAGAACTAGAAAAGAGCAGGGAGGGACCGGCAAGAAGTCCACTGTGGCTTCCCCTTGGGAGACTTAGAATGAGCGCAGGTCATGTCATGGAAGGACTGAAATGCAGAGAGCTCAGCCTTAACTCTACAGGCCATGATGAGCCAGTGAAGGTTGACACCCAGACGGTCTGTGTTTTAGAAAACAACTGGTAGCACACTGGAGGATGAGAAACTGGGACACAGAAATCAAAAGGTCGGTGAAAGTTAGAAATGGAAATACACAATTCTTCTTAAGTTAGAGATCTGAGTGTCTCATTACCAAAAAGAAAGAACCTAGGAAGTGAAAAGGGTTCGGTGGACAAGAAAGCGAGGTCTGCTTCAGATGTGTGGTGAGACATTTTGCAGAACTGAGAAGTCAGGGCCCAGGAGGAGGAAGAGATAAAGAACTCCTGATGAAGATGGGAACCAGAGTGCTTGAGGGCCCACCACGCCACCACGCATTCCAGCAGGCAACAGAACCAGAGCGAACCAACATCCAAACACTGCCCACAGTCACAGCCCAGCTGCCCTGGTTATCATACAACTCAGCCACCTATCAGCTGAAAAAGTCCAAACAGCCTGAGGAGGTACTGCACTTGAGATTGAGTGGGGGGTACATTTCACAAGGCAGTGAGCATAAAAGGTTGGTGGGGGGGAAAAAAAAAGAGAGAGAGAGAGCTGAGTTAAAATGGGCCCTGAGTTGAGTGTGTTCGCTGACGCCAATTACCCTCGCAGGGACTCTTGTCACTGCTTCCTTGGTCTTGCTTGTTCAGCAGCCTTGTTCGATGCTAACTGTATCCATTCTTGAAGTCTCAGGGTTCTTCCATCTGTAAAATGCTGATAAGGACAATACTTTTACCCTAGGTTGAAAATGGGGACTAAACCAGCATCCTGTTAGGTGCAGGTACGGCTCAGTTCTGAAATTAACGTCTATATGATTGTGGGTCGTCATGTATTCAGTGGCATAATGATGTACAGAAAATCTAAAAACTCATCAGTCAAGTAAGTGTGGCAGGGACTGCTGGCTGCTGCCCAATGGTCATTTTTCTCTTTCTTTCTCCAGAATGCTTAGGAACATGGCTGCCTGGCAGAAAGACTACATTTCCCAGCACTCCTTGAGCCAGGAGCACCCATGTGACCAAGTCCAGGCCAGTAGAACACAGGGCTTTCAGGAAGCCTCCTTAAGGACCTGTGCATCCACTTTGGATGTGAGATAATGGGCTTTAACTCATACAGAGCAGAGCAATATAACAGGAGCCTGTACCGCTGATCATGAGTAGCCCATCTCTCTCCTGGCCTCATCATCCATGGACTTTTTGAAAGCAAGAGAAATAAATTCCCTTAAGTAAATCCACTTAAGCCATTGTTGTTCAAGGGTTTCTCAGTTATATGAAGTCAACGCAAATCTTAATTAAAACCCAAGGCAACCAGAATGTTAGCTTATTCTGGTGAACCTAGCAAAGACATGAAATGAGCTGGGCATGCCTGTAATCCTAGTATTTGGGAGACTGAGACAGGAGGATCTCAGGTTCAAGGCCAGCCTCAGCAACTTAGCAAGAACCTGTTTCAAAAATTTAAAAAAAAAAGGGACATGGGTGTAGTTCAGAGGTAGAATGCCCCTGGGTTCAATCCCCAGCACCAAAAGACAACAACAACAACGAAAATGAAACAGTTAATGTCTTGCTTTGTTTTCTGGATTAAAAAAAAAAAAAACTAAGAATTTATCCTACTAAGTTCATGGAAAGAGAATCACGGTAAACGCACACCCACAGCCCCACGGCAGCTGCGGCCAGCTCTCCACCGGGATGGCTAAAGAATGGAGGAAGAGGAAGAAGAAAGCATCATGTCAAATGGTGGAGCCTTTGGTCGCTTTAAGGCTTTCTCCGGAATTGGTTATTAGTGGGCAATAATGAAGCAAATCGCACACGCATGGTACCTCTGAGTCATGAGCAATGCAACCAGCAGTAACCTTTGGAGCTGTCAGGATCTTCTCAGGCAGGCAATTAAAGTGAAAAATGAGAGTGCACAGCTTCCATCACCGGTACTACACGTACTAATGCCACCTACACACGCTGACATCGGAGCGGCTCCATCTGAATATTTATTCATGCAGATCTGTTCCCATTTGATCCTCCTCTTTTCATGTAACTCCTCCCACCCCCACCTGCCCCCCCCAAAATTTTTTTTTTCTTTAAAGGGCAGCTTTAACACTATGAATTGCATTTACCTGAAACCTACATATACAGTGATATCTTTCCTATCTGCATCGAAAGAAATCTGCCCTTTCCTTTGACTGAAATATAAACTTAGGACAAGCTTGGATTCGAGAGGAGGAGAAGTTGATAAAGTAGTAGTAAATCCCAATTAGGGAAACAGAAAATAATCACGATGGAGAGAGAGAAGGCCAAATACATATGTCATGGGTTGCGTGCTAAGTGTTGAAGGCTCGCCTCCAAAAGACAACAATAACAAAAAAAAAGAAGAAACAGGCCCAGCTCTCAAAGAGGCCACACCACAGAGGATGTGGCTCGTGTTGATCTGTAGCCACAAATGCTCTAATGTAAAAAATGCCTGCTTTTCTGCTAATGTGTAAGAACTGCTCCCTGTTTGCACGTTTTATGATTTCAGTGCCAGGAAGGAATTTAGAGAGATGGTGGGGAGAGCCAGGAGGGCACTATCTGATGAGTCTGTTGGAACGGGTCTCCATGCTGGGAGGCCCAGCGAGCTCCTCGCCTTTGGTTTCAGCCATTTCTACACCACCAAGTGTGTAGAGACCAACAGTTCTCAAGTACAACTGCATGTTAGCGCCACCCGGGTAACTAAAAAGATTCTGATCCATCTCCAAAGATTCTAATATGCAACTGGAGCTGACAATGATTACTAGAGACTCCGAGAAGCTTAGGAGCCAGAAGAGACAGAACCGCTTGGGAAAGTCATTAAACCCAACGGTTTGCATCTTTTCCTTAAACTAAAAAGGCAATTGTGAAACTGGAAACAAATTATTCAAAGTGACTTAAAGGTTCTATAAATAAGTCCAAAGTCTAGTGAAATCTTGTAAATTCAAGCTTCACTTGGGGTTGTGATTTTTTACCCTCTTTTTCTCTTGCTTTATAGAAAAGACTAAGCTTAGTAATTATATAGACAAGATGGGGTCTTTGTGTATTATGAAAAGTAACTCACAAACAAGCCTTGAACGGCTAGCAAGCTTCATCTATCCGGTGAGCGCATTCTGACAAGACATCTGCCTGGGAGCCACTTATATTTGGTCACTGATTTCCTCACGGTGGGCTCCTAAAATTAATAAGGCTGTATTACTGGAGGTCTGGGTTTTAGACTTCTCTGGAAGATCGGCCTGCCCCAGTGTGGTTTTCCTGTGTTATTATTTGCCTCAGTAACAAATCAGGCCATGACAAAGCGCATTAGTTTTGCATTTTGGAAGCCGGGTTCATCTAAGATTTGGCAAAAGGAATTGCCTCCGTTACTTCCCATCTCCCAGGGAAGCTGAATCACTGCTTTAAAAAAAAAAAAAAAAAAAAAGCCACAAAGAGCTGAACATCAAACATCTGGACACAGAATTCATGACGGCTTTGCCTGAGAGCTATCAGACGTAAGAACATATTAGTTATAGCTCACCTGGGTCCAAGTCTGATCTGAGGAGCACTGGCTGGCCCAGTAGGGGATCCTGTGGACTGTCTCTGTGCCCAGAAGACAGCCAGGGGCTCAGTCTGCAAGTTCATGGGCCACCAAGGTCATGCACTAGTTTGGGGAGTATGGCCGATTCCGTGCACATTGTATTAATTCTACTTGCTAACCCGCAGGGGCACACGCTGAGCTGGACCTCAGATCCATCTCCCAATGGTGAGGATTTGGGCCTGGGAAGCCCCCGGCCCCTCTCCGTTATCTGGTACCTGGCAGATGGCTCCTGGCAATCTTGGCCTCTGTGAAAGGATTTCTGGGAAGCAACTCCAAGATGTCTGATACTTTCTTTTTTCTTCTTTTAAATAAATAAAGCTCTACTTTCTTTGGGTAGGCAACATTGTATCGTAATTACTGGCATGATCTACTTTCTAACTGTGTGACTTGAAGACGTTTCTCAGCCCAAGACTCTGGGTTTGCTGATATGGAAAAAAGTGACTCATACACATTGGGAGGTGATTAAGGGGATTACAAGCGATAAGCCAAAGCCAGCCCAGAGCACAGCGCCTGGCACACGGGAAACAGCTACTAAATCTCAGCTATTATTATAATTACTGCAGTCAGTCAGGTCTGAAAGCATTTAGAGCTTACATTGTGGGATTGTCTCTGAGAGACATCAGTGGCCCTTAAATAGCAAGAACAAGAGATAAAAACATTCTTGCCATCACCGAGTGCCTATGATGGGTCATTACGGGGTGAGTCCCTCTCTGGTGAGCCCTCCAGAACACCCTGCAACAGAGATGTGCCTGCTCCCCCATCCCTCTCCTAAAGGAAACATGGCTCAGGAAAGGGTCAGATCACAGAACTGGGAGATAGGCCTCAAATCCAGGATTATCTGCCCTCGAAGTACATTACTATTTGGCTACGCCCACTGCCCCCTAGAGCAGAAATAACTTGCATGTTTCCTAGCACCAGGCCCTATGAAACTACTCAGCATTTCAAATTGCCAAGTGGCTTTTAAAATTTTTAGATGCGATTTTTATTATATTGCTTTTGCAAATGAACATGAATATTTTATAGCAAAATTAACATAAGCATTATATGACTAGTAACACACACACAAGTTTGTGCTGAGTGGTGCAAGCCTGTAATCTCAGTACTTGGGAGGCTGAGACAGAAGAAGGATAGCAGGTTTAAGGCCAGCCTCCATAACTCAGTAAGGCCCTCAGCAACTTAGTGAGGACCCTGTTTCCAAATAAAAAAATAAAATAGGACTGGGTGTATAGCTCAGAGGTAGAATGCCCCTGAGTTCAATTCCTGGTATTACACATATACACAAAATTTGGGAAACCCATTAAATTGACTTTTTGACCTACTGAGTCCTAGTGATTTTAAAAAAATGCAAATCCTGCTAAATTACAAATCAATACAGTTGTGCATTAAACCTACCTCCACAGTGGTTCATTATTTCTTAAGTGAGAAAACAAAACAAAAATCTTCAGTAAAATACGGAAAATCATCTACAATTTGGTTCCATCAGCCAGATTCCTCCAGCTCAACTTTCGGTAGCTCTCCACTCTGGAGGTCCGGCACTCCTAAGTTCCCCGTCTACAGGGCACTCCTAGTTCACCCTCTGTTCCGCATTTGCCCTTCTCTGCCTGGTTCTGCCACTCAAGGCTGCTTTAGCCAGGACTCTTGCTCTTACCGCTGGTTTCTGGCTGGAATTGCACCAGGAGGCACCTTAGGAACAGACACATCTGTCCTGCTCCCTTCCACCTCAACTGGGGGCCCCAGCTCCGCAGGTGACCCCTCTTCTAAGCTACCATTCTCTCCAGGCTTTGCTAACGGTATTTGCGTGTGTGTGTGTGTGTGTGTGTGTGTGTGTGTGTGTGGTACTGGGGATTGAACCCAGAGGCATTCTACCTTCAAGCTATACCCCCAGTCAGGATTTCTTACTTGGAAACAAGGTCTCACTAGGTTGATGAGAGTCTCACTACTCCCTGAGGCTGTCCTCGAACCTGTGATCCTCCTGTCTCCGCCTCCCAAGGACTGGGATTCCAAGTGTGCACCACCACACTCCCCTTCTAACAGTATCTTTCAGTGTCCCGTTTCCAGGTCCTGGTACCTCCGCCTCCCTTGGCCTGCCCCCCCCCCCCAAGCAGCCCCTCTATTTAGCTCTCTTCCGGCAGGCGTTGCACCTTTTGAACAGTTTCCACCACCCTGAACACCTGCTTCTCACCCGCTTCTCTGAGAGTCACCCTCCAGAGTCCATCGCAAAGCTGACCTCCTCTCAGAGCACCCCAAGAACCAGCACAGTGGATTCTGCCTTAGTGCACCGTCCAGTAAAAAGATGAATTGTGTGTAAAGGGTTTCTGCCCCCAACGGATTCCTCCCCTCCAAAGCCAGCCCCCCATTTCTCTTCTATCCCCAGCATTTAACCCAGAGGCTGGCAAGTAACTATGATCGCTGAAAGACCAAAAAGAGGAATAAAAGATACCAGAACTCAATGGCTTACTGCAGCATACACCACACCATTCATCCGGCAGCAGTTTCTTTTTGTGTGTGTGTGTGGTACTGGGAATTGAACTCAGGGGCATTCTACCTCCGAGCTATACCCCCAGCCCTATTTTTTATTCTTTATTTGGAAACAGGGTCTCACTAAGTTGCAGAGTGCCTCACTAAGCAGCTGAGGCTGGCCTCGAACCCAGATCCTCCTGTCTCAGCCTCCCAAATGCTGGGATTACAAGCGTGCACCACCATGCCCGGCAGCAGTTTCTAACAAGAGTGTCCGTGGAGCCACTTCATCGCGATCCCCATGCTGGGGGATCTGGCCTGTCTTCTCTAAATGTGGCTCTGGGATCAGCTGGACATAACTGCTGATCACCACAGGCTGAACCAGCTCTCTCTCCCGAAACTAGTAAGTTCCCCACAATCCCACATCACCTGGCAGGGCGTTTTCTGCTTATTATGCTAATTAGCTTTTCCTTGAAAGATGTAATTATTATCACCGCAACCCAAGGAAATAATTAATGGCCAATTTTAGTGAGCAAAAATATTCATTAATCAAGTCAACAGACAAGAGACCTGCAGAGTTTAGGAAAAAGGTCCTGGGTGGGGGGTGAGGGTGGGGGGTGACAGTCACCTAGGGATTTCTCTTTTTCATAAATACAGGTTAAATCTATTCAATTACAGTCTCATGGAAGTTTACATTTCAGAGTTAGCCAAGCACCTCCTGAGGAAGTCCAGGTTTAAACTTTGAGGCTTTAGAATGCATTGCACAACAAAATTATTTCATCATTTTATTGCACAAAAACCACAACATTGTTCTCATACTTGGTCTCCTTGCTTTTTCACTCAATTTCAGAACACTACCAACATCCGCCCCTATTTTCTTCTTTTTTTTTGGGGGGGGGGATACTAGGGATTGAATCCTGGGATGCTCTGCTACTGAGCTATATCCCCAGCTCTTTTTATTTTATTTATTTATTTGTAGTACTGGGGATTGAACTCAGGGGCATTCTACCTCCGAGCTATACCCCCAGCCCTATTTTTTATTCTTTATTTTGAAACAGGGTCTCACTAAGTTGCGGAGTGCCTCACCAGGTAGCTGAGTGCTGGCCGTGAACCTGGATCCTCCGGTCTCAGCCTCCCAAATGCTGGGATTACAAGCGTGGGCCACCACGCCTGGCTTTTTTAAAAATTTTTTATGTTTTATTCTGGCACAAGATCTCCCTCAGTTGTCCAGACTGGCCTTGATTACGATCCTCTGGTCTCAGCCTCCTGAGGAGCTGGGATTACAGGTGCATACCACCCTTTCCAGCCAGCCTCTGTTTTCTTACATTAAAGGCAGCAGGAAGAAGTTGGTCATGAGGAGATGACATCATCTTGGTCCCTTACAAATATGCAGCTTTCCAAACCTGAGGGCAAGATAACATCTAAAGTTTTGAACATCTTGCTCATCAGAGCCCGGGAAAATATTTGCCAGAAAAACAACACAGTGATCCAGAGATCAGATCAAAGCTACACCCCCTGATAAAAGATATTTCAACCCTGAAGCACGCTGACCCTCATTTATCATTAAAAAAAAAAAAAAAATGGTGATCCTGTTCCCTCGTTCGTCTCCTCACTGTCCTTGCATTCATTCAGGAACTCATATTCACGCCAACTGTGCATGTGTGAGACCTGTGTCTCTGTTGTGTTATAAAGGGCCAAGTAAGGGACAGGAGACGGGTCTCAGAAGGCAGCACACAAAACTGACAAGCAAGTGTGCTTCTTTAAATCAAACAATTCCCGTGTTTTCATCTAATTTTAAATGCTAATAACCATATTCTAGCCCCTCCATGCCCATAAACTGTTACACAGTCCAGAAGATATAATAATTCCGTATTCAATACTATTTTTCACCATCCAAATCTTAACAGTCTGGATGCGGAACGTTGTTTTTTTTTTTTTTTTTCCTCAGTATAATGATCTCCAGGAGTAAAAATAATATAATTATAACTGAACTACTTGGTCAGCTAAATCACAACCAGAAATGGTATGTATTTCATTCGCTGTGTCAAAAAATCTTCATTCTGGACCATCAGCGCAGCACTAAATTTTGATCTGTCATTGAAAACAGGTCACTTCTATTTCTGCCTTATGGCCTGGTAACAGGGTACAGCAACTGGCAAAGACAGCCAATATTTCACCCTAAATCTCCCCACATGACCTTCTGAGTCAAAAAAATGGAGGGACTTGTGAATAAAGAACTATTTGTTGTGTAAACAGTCTCTTTTCTTTACTTTCTTTCTTTTTGACGCTGGGCATTGAACCCAGGGGCATTCTGCCTCTGAGCTACACCCCCAGCATTTTTTATTTTGAAATTCTCACTAAGTTGCCAAGGGTCTCACTAAGTTGCTGGATCTGGCCTCAAACCTGAGATCCTCCTGTCTCAGCCTCCCAATTACTGGGATTACAGGCCTGCGCCACCATGCCTGTCTCTCTTTTCTTCTTAGCAAAATAAAACCCTTTTTAGTCAAAAGATAGAAAGACTCACAATTTGGGGGGTGAGAATGTGTCATAGGGTCGGTACGGAAGCATTCTTGAGCTGCCTCCATTTCGGATGGAGGGTGGAGAGGGCTTGAGATATCTCAGTGGTCCTTAGGACAAAGCTAAAATTGGCATTTCCAGGGGACCAGGGGACCAGGGCGGGCGTGACCTCATCTGGACCTGTGCTACCCTCAGCCACTGAACACTGAAACCCGGAGAGCATGTCGCAGAAGCCCTGACTCCTAAGACTGCCCCCACTGCTTACTGTGAAATCACTTGTCAATTGCATTTACACCACATTTTTATCTTTTAATTTTCCTTTATATAAATGTTAAGGGAACCTTTATACCCCAGCCTGGGTGCGAAGTGTCCGCCCCCCCAAAGCCCCACCTTCACTTAGCACCATGCTCGAGACCAGGATGCCTTGGGGTCCCTCCTCCAGGTCAGCCTTTCTCAACCCGGGGGCTTTATAATGTGATCTGCCTCAGCACAACTCGGTTTTGATTGCTCTGCTCACCAGCACCCCATGTGAATCTAGTGGCAGCCCCTCCAAGAACCACTTCTGAGTTAAACTCCCAGTCCAGATGGCTTATCTTTGAAGTAGCACCCAGCACAGAGACTGCTTGCTAAATACCAACCGAAAGACTCAAACACGGTGTTCAGTGACTGAAGGAAAAAGTGTGTGTGTGTGTGTGTGTGTGTGTGTGTGTGTGTGTGTGTGTGTGGTTGTGGTGGGAAGGGGAATAGAAGGGCCACTCCGGGGGCATAGAAGCATGGAAGAATATAAAAGAGCTTCAGAAGTCGGAGGTGCTTCAGAACACCTGTTCTCACTGCAGGAGCCTCACCCCGGGCTTCGAACTCAGCAGCTCAGATGGCGTCTGAATTTGCATTTCCAACAAGATCCCAGGACCAGCTGAAGATGAAGCGGGCCTCAGGATCTTAGATTAAATGCAACCTGGGATAGCCTGGGGCTGAGGCATTTCTGACTTTGTGAGCAAGGATGGGAATACTGTCAGGAACGCCAGAGCACCCACTGGTGGCCGGGGTCTGTTACCCAGGCTGACTGCTGTCACACAGACCATCGTGGAGGAAGCCACCCCATGGGCCTGCAACTCCAACTCAGTCAGCAGTCTTTAATGTTCACACCTGAAGTCTCAGAATCATTCATCCCGTGTCCACTACTGTTCCGGACCCAGGCATGGCGAGCAAGAACAACAGACTGCCAGCGATATTTGAAGAGAAACCACAGTACACTTTTCCTAGAAATAGGCCCAAGATCAATTTTTCCAAAGGCAACCAGTGGCAGACCTAGGCCAGAAAACAAACCCACGGCTGCTTGTTAAACCAACTCAAGCACTAGATTCTACAGCTGTGAAAACACGGTGGTTTGAAACACAAGCTTCTAGTAGCCACCCAAAGAGGCGTTCTATGAAAATCACCTGGGAAAATGGACGCTTGGCTCAACTTCTCTTGGCTAAGAGGTTTCTTAAGAGACAAAGGAAAGGGGCAAGGGACATGGCAAGTGCTCCTGGTGGTCCCAAGGGGGCACTGGCGACCCTCCAACCACACAGGCCACTGCCCCGGGCCAGGAGGGGACCGGTGGCTGCAGCCCAGGCGGCGCGCCTCTCTGTGTCGCTGGAGATCTGCCCCGTGGATCCCAGCCAGCCGCAATAAATCTGGCTGTCAGAACACTGAATACTTCTGGGTTGTGAGACAGTTAATCTTTGAGGAGTTTCTGGAGCAGAAGTAAACAGGAAATTGTGGCCTCTGAAAAAGTCTTGTGTTAGGAGGAGCGACAGGAAGATGGCGGGCTCACCCCCAGGACGGGGGAAGACAGAGCTTCACCTGTGTGAGGCTGAGACTCCAGTGGCTCTGGGCCAGCTGTGCTGGCATCCCTTGGGAGCTTGCCAAATCCTCAGCAAACCTCCCCCCCCCCCCAACTTTTCAAAAGCACAAACCTGTATGTGTGTGAGTGAGTGCTGGACCAGCATCACAACCCACACATTTTACTAAGTTCCATGCTTAAAATGTTGATGTGGTTTTGAGAGCTGCAGTCACCGAGTTTAAGAGCCCTCAAAGCACCTTTGCTTGGCTCTTCCTGGGCCATTCTAAGGGCCATGTACAGAAAACAGTGTCGTTTCATTTAAAAGCAAAAAAACAAGGGAACTGATAGCTGGGCATGGTGGTGCACACCTGTAATTCCAGCACTTGGGAGGCTGAATCAGGAGGCTCTCAGGTTTGAGGGCAGCCTTGACCACTTAGTGAGGCCCTCAGCAACCTACTGAGACCCTATAAAAAATAAACAGGGCTAGGGGTGTAGCTCAGTGGTAGAGCAGCCCTGGGTTCAATCCCCAGGAAAGGAAGAAGGAGGAAGGGAAGAGCTGAACTGAGCCAGCCAAGGAGATAGAAGGCTAGATACATACATGGATCCTGGAACAGAAAAAAAGGACATCAGGTAAAAGCGGAGACAATCCCTGTAAAGTGCAAGGCTTAGTCAATAATGTACCAATCTGGTCCACTAATTGTGATGAATATGCAATGTAAGATGTTAATAACAGAGAAAAGCTGGGCACGGCACTATATGGGGACTGTACCATCTTTGCAATTTTTCTGCAAATGTAAAAACTACTCAAAACTAGAAAGTTTGTTAAAATCTAAACGAAAAAGTTTGCTTAAGAAAAAAAAAATCAGGGAATGGATGATCAGGGACAGGAGGGCAGACACACAGATGCACTACCTTTCTGTACATTTAAAATATGTCAGGACATTTTTGAAATCTTAAAATATTTTATAGACTTTGAAGCCATAAAAAATTATCCGCACATAAAACTTTCTTCTGGAGGAGGGAGGCGTTGGCTCAGACGAGGATACTGCGCTCAGACAGGCCTGAAGCACTCCTGTCTAGCCCTTGCTCCAGTCCTGCAGCACGAGCCTGGGGTGCCAGCTCCCTGGAGGGCAACAAGAGAGACAGGGGGCAGCTCCTCCCGGGACCACGGTCCAGCCTCCAGCGCAGGCTTGACTCTCCTCTGCACAGGCTGGCCACCTGCATACACTCGTCCCCACAGCCCTTCTTTAGCAATGCAGACAGCAGTGGCTTGTTTTGTTTTGTTTTGGTGGTACAGGGGACTGAACCCAAGGGCATTCTATCTCTGAGCTACACCCTCATCCCTTTTTACTTCTTATTTTGAAACTGGTTCTCCTGAAGTTGTTGAGGGTCTCGCTAAGTTGCTGAGACTGGCCTCAAACCTGCAATCCTCCTTCAGTCTCAGCCTCTCAAGTACTGGGATGACAGGTGTGTGCTACCACACCCGGCCAGGCCAACAGTGACTTTTTTTTTTTTTTTGCGGTACTGGGGATTGAACTCAGGGGCATTCTACCTCCGAGCTATACCCCCAGCCCTATTTTTTATTCTTTATTTTGAAACAGGGTTTCACTAAGTTGTGGAGGGCCTCACTAGGTAGCTGAGGCTGGCCGCGAACCCGGATCCTCCGGTCTCAGCCTCCCAAATGCTGGGATTACAAGTGTGTGCCACCACGCCCGGCTCAACAGTGACATTTTAATGACAACAGTGTAGCTCCTGGGCGTGAACTGCATGGCAGAAGGCCACCCACACTTTCTGACCAAGCCAGGGGCCATCTCCCTGGGTCCTTTCTTTGAGTAGACTGGATGCAGCTTAGGTCACCCCGCCCCGCAACCTCTGGGACTCAGCGGTTCTTTGGAGGAGAGTCCACAGCTCCTGCAGTCGCCGCAGCCATTTCTTTACAGCTTTCATTTCTCAACTCTGAAGGAGATAAAAAGCAGGTGGGAGGAAACCGCCAGGATGGGGGTTCAGAGGAAAGGCGGGCTACGAGGCCCGGCCGGACCATAAATGTAAATCTCCGGGTGCCCACAGACTTCTGAGACGGGCGACTCTGTTGCTTCAATGTGGACGCCCAGGGCTGTGAGTGGCGGCCAGCCCCCCACGCCTCCGCCCGGCTCTCCCCCAGACCCAAGGAGTGAGGACGAGGGGGAGCCTGATACTGCACCCTTTTCAAGACTGGGAAACGCGACTGAAAGCACACTGGCTTGCCTTCCAGACCAGACGCACCAGGTCACCTGCCTGCGGGCTCCTCCTGGGCCTCACCTTCTCCCTCCACCCCGAGGCGGGCTCCAACCCGCCCTTCCCTGAGGGTCCACTGAGTCCTGAGTGCGGCCCAGGGGGTCTCCACTTTCTCTGCATCTTTCATGCAAGAATACTCCTGAGCACTTGCTAGATGCACCGGAAAGACAGCCCTGAACGAAAAAGAGAAAGCCCTTCCATCATGGCGCGTACATTCTGGGCGGGGGAAGGGAGATGAGTAAGTCTACACCAGTATGTCCATCGGGCCAGGTGGTAACTTCTAGAAGAAAGACAGTGACGGTTGTCTGGTTGGCATAAGCCACTGTGTAGCTCTGTTACGATGTCCACATTGCCTCTTGAGCTAGGATACTCTGTTCTAGAGGGACGGGGCAGTTACAGGCTTTGCTCGGCGCAGGACTATGCATGCTTGCAGTAGCTGTCCAACAGTTCAGCCGACTGAGAGAACTTACACATTAAGGCTGCTTCACATTCTAGAGCCTGGGGGCTCTGGGGCACCAGGGCAGCCAGAAGACCCCTTAGTCTGCATGGAGTAATGGGAGTGAGCCACCCAGGCTGAGCCTGTTCACTGCGTAGCTGTGTCCAGGGCTCTGAGTGTCCTGCAGAAGGGACAGCAGTGAACTGGCCGCTGCTGTGATCTACCTGGACACTGCTTGAGTGCTTGTCACCTGGTGGTGATGGTGGGATGTGGCGGGCCCTTTAAGAGGTGGGGCCTGGTGACAGATCCTTGGGTCCTGTGGGTACTGCCCTGGACAGGTCATTCTTGTGCAATCTGGAGTTACTTTTGGAGAGAGTGAGTCTGTAAGAGCGGGCCCAATCCCTAAACTGCAGTCTGGCTTCCTACCTGAAGACGCCAACTCTCCCTTATACTCTCACACGCACCACAGCTGAGGGTGTGGCTCACACGCCCTCAAGAGCTGAGTGAATGCCAGCACCAGGCCCTTGAGCCTCCACAACTGTGAGCTGAATACTCTCTCTCTCTCTCTCTCTCTCTTTTTTTTTTTAGTACTGGAGGTTGAGCCCAGGGGCGCTCTACCTCTAAGCTATACCCCTAACCCTTTTACTTTTTATTTTGAAAGAGGGTCATGCTAAGTTGCTGAGGGTCCCACCAAGATGCTGAGGCTGATCATGAACCGACAATCCTCCTTATGTCAGCCTTCCAACTACTGGGATTACAGGTGTGCACCACGCCTAGCTTTATACCTCTTACTTTATAAAATCAGACGGCCTCGGGTATTTCATTATAGTAACAGAAAGCAGACTAAGACGGCCAGTGAAATCCTGCTCTTGTAATGTGCGCTCTATGGTGAAAAGGCCATGAAAAGACGTGCCATGGTTTCCAGGAAGGAAACAAGCAGGTGGTGGAAAAGGAAGTATTGAGGAGGTCGGGTTGGGAGGCCTGTTGAGGAGATAATGTTTCAGCCAAGACCTAAAAGGGCAAGAGAGGAGGGGGCTGGGATGCTGCGAGCGAGGCTTGTGGTACAGGAGGCAGCTGGGGCACAGGCACAGGTGGAAACATGGTGGCCATGCTAAGGGGCCGCGTTGGCAGGGGGTGAGGTTCCAAGGGTGCAGGACACCCCCAGCCCTATTATTTATTCTTTACTTTGAAACAGGGTCTCACTAAGTTGTGGAGGGTCTCACTAAGTAGCTGAGGCTGGCCTTGAACCCATATCCTCCTGTCTCAGCCTCCCAAGTACTGGGATGACAAGCATAGACCACCATGCCCGGTGGGATTTATATTTTGAAAAGATCACTCTGACAAGGCAGCCCCAGAATTGGGGTGACCACATGTCACAGTTTGACAGGGACAGTGCCACTGAATGTCTGCTGCACCAGGGTAATTATTAGTAGCACTCCATTTCACTCTCCCAAGGGTCACAGATTAGAAGAAATATCATAGCCAGGAGTGGTGGCACGTGCCTATAATCCCAGTACTTACTTGGGAGGCTGAGACAGGAGGATTGTAGATTTGAGGACAGCCTCAACAACATAGCAAGACTCTCAGCAACCTAGCAAGACCATGTGTCAAAACAATAAATAAATAAATAAATAAATAAATAAATAAATAAATAAATAAGGCTTGGGGTGTAGCTCAGAGGTAGAATGTCCCTGTGTTTAATCCCCAGTACAAATATGTATATATATTTGTATATCTATCTATCTATCTATCTATCTATCTATCTATATTATGGATTATATAGTCACCCTATCCAGAACCCATTATCCCATTATTGTAACTATTAGGATTCACTGATCTGTGAACACTGGTATTCTCCGGGCCAGTCATATCCCCCAAACCAAATACTTAGAGCAGACGCTGGACTGGCCTGTCCCTTTAAGCATCCCAACTATAAAAAGGTTCTTAGTGTATTCTGTTTTGTTGTTACTGTTTTTAAACAAGAAGAGAGTATTCCATAAACGCCTCTCCATGATGTATCTTTCCACAGTTCACAGGTGCTGCAGGGGAGAAACTTTCCACAGATAAAATCGAGGATGCTCCCGGCTCACCTGGACTGTTCTCACTTCCTACAGACAAAAAGGGCCGGTCATGGCGGGCACCGAGAGTCCTGCTCTCTGGAAGCCAGAGCGCCAAGCCGCCTCCCAGGAGCTGCGGGTTACATAAGCCCTGTTTCCCTAACCTCTCCCCTCGGATCTTGTTTTTCAAATGTGCAGTCATCCTGGTCCTCACACCCACACAGGACTTCTAAAGCTATATTCCAGAAACCCTCTGCTATGCGCCCAACCAAATCACTGCAGAAGCATCAAATCTCTCCTCCTGACTTCTAAGCCACCGGCTGGGAAACTGGAAACGCCCGACAACCATGCGATACCTCCTATCTTGCTTCCACCTGTCCTGTCGGTCCAGACCACCTAAAGAGAGGATTATGGGTAATCTTAGGCATCTGGGCTCCTCCACCCAGCGGGGTGGCCACCTCTGTCAGCTCGGATTAGGCTGCCTTCTCAGGTTCCGTCTTAGAATCACAGAACGGCAGACAACGAGCGCCCTCAGCAAGCTCGCGCTCTTCCTTCAGTAGATTTATTGAAGGTCGATCTCACGGAGGCCCCCCAGAAAGGCTGGAGCGTGCCCCTCTGCACCGAGGAAACGTGATCCCCTCCCACGGCCTTCCTGCTTGGACAAAATTTCTCCCACCTGCTCCTTGACTTGACTTAGCTTTTTTGCGGGCCGAGAGAATGTATTTATTTACTGGGCCGTTGTATTATTCATGACACGGTATTTTCCATGTAACCAGAAGTCCGTGGAACAAATGCCTCAGTGGATCCTTAAGCCCCTCACCCCTCCGTATGTTTGTTTGTTTATTTATTTATGTTTTATGATACAGATATCTGACAAAGAGTAATGCAACCAGGATTTGGGTGGTCGCAGGCTTTGGGGCAAAACAGACCCATGTCCAAATCCAGGCTCTGCTGCTACTTTATTAGTTAAATGATCGTGGAAAGTTATTCCGTCTGTCTTCATCAGAAAAATGGCTGACCTTTGCCTCCCTCTCTATGGGGTATGTGAACTTGAGTCTGCTCACACAGAGGTCCTGACTGATGGGCCTTTTTTCCTGTGCACTGTCTTCCCCTCTTTTGCTTGTTTTGTTCTGTGAATATGAGTTTCAGCTGCTTTTCCTTTTGTTTTTGTTTTTTCTGGTGCTGGTGATTGAAAGAAGCATGCTACCCCAGATCTAGACTCCCAGTCCTACTTTATTTTTTATTTTGAAATGGGGTCTCGCTAAGTTGCTGAGGGTCTCACTAAGTTACTGATGTTGGCCTCAAACCTATCATCCTCCTGTCTCAGCCTCTCAAGAACTGGGATTACAGGCATGTGCTACCGTGTCTGGCTGCTTTTTTCCTTTATAGGTTAAGCTTTTACTATTTAAAAAGGAAAACAAAGTTGGGTACAGCCTCAGCAATTTTGGAAGTCCTTCAGTAAATTAGAGAGACCCTGTTTCAAAATATAAAAATAAAAAGGGCTGGGCTGGGGGTGTACCTGGAAGGCAGGTACAAAAAGAAAAAGAAAAAATAAAAGCTCTAGTTAGTGGTTGTTACCAGATATCATTTTTTTTAAACCATCCTGAACTATTAAAACTCCCCTTAGATAAGAAATAAAACTATACTATCACTTAAGTCCTTTTGCAAAATTTTAAAGTCTTCGGACGAGCTGAGAGCCAATGGAAAACTGCGCTGGGGAAATCAATAGGAAACACAGTCCGGGGAAATACTGGGCAGAGAAAAATGGGAGGGGCCTCTCCACACCGCCGGTCTCCTCTCTTAGGATTTAGAATCTAAGGCGGCGCGAGTTTAGAGGACTGATACCATACTGACATCTAGTGGCTGCGAGCATCATTGCATGCTGGCAGCCCCAGAGCGAACATTTACATGCATAAGAGTATCTCTACCATCTCTTAATTTTACAGCATTTTAAAAACTTCAAACATTTCCTCAACTGTGAGCTCACCGATTTCACACCATGAGGGCAGAATCAAGGGAAGGTGGCTGCTGCTTCCTGGTGACGCTGGGACCCCTAACAAGTGCCACTGTGTCCAAGCCTTTGCAGCTCTTGGCTGAACACTTCTTATCTGGCACCGGAGGCTCTGGGCAGGAGACTTGCTAAAACTTATTGGTTGTTTTTAAAAGTGAAATGAAAACTGCAGCTGGAGCTTTCAAACACCAAGGGAACCTCCTGCCCCCCTCGTGAATTCTAAGGGAGGAAATCGAAAAATAACTTGGGTCTTTGGAATTTCAAAATTAAATTTCTCTTTGCAACTGTACCCTGGAGCTACTCAGTAATGGATGGCGGCCAGCAACCCTCCATGCTGCAGAGTCCACCGGGTACTGAGTGCCGCCTGCTGATTCAAAGAACTTGGGGATACTGGAGCTTGGGGGGCTCCTGCCAACAACGGGGTCAGGGAAGGAGAAGGAGGAGGAGGCCCGGGAGGGCTCCCTTGGAGTACAGTATCCATTCTTTCAGTATCAGTCTTTTAGTGCAAATAAAGATGCCGGGGGGGGGGGGATATGCAGCGAGGTGTTTATGTCATAGGCAACAGGAATCAGATGAAGCAGGATCTAGTTCCTAGGCTCCTCAATTCCTGTTTCTCCATCTAAACATGTCCCCTGAGCACTCAAAGCCTCATGTCCTCCATCCAAACAGCATTCCCATTGTAACGTTTTTGTTTTGGTGCTGGGGATTGAACTTGGGGCATTCTACCCCCAAGCTACACCCCCAGCTCTATTTGATTTTTTTTTTTTTTTTTAATTTTGAAGCAGTGTCTTGCTAAGTTGCTGATGCTGGCCTTGAACCTGCAATCCTCCTATCTCAGCCTCCCAAGTACTGGGATTATAGGCGTGTGCCACTGTGTCCAGCTAATTTCTATCTTATACTGTGAGGATGAGGAATGAATGGACCCGTGTGTTAAGGGATGACTCACCCTTAACACAAATGACAGTGACAGCTGAGGGAAGAGCAGGAGGGGAGCACCAGGCAGGAAGGGCCACTGCCACCTGCTGGCCGGAGGAGCGCTGTGCATGGTGGGCTCAGGACCAACCAGGCAGGGGGATAAGGGACGAGGGAGAGGGCAGAGGGGGCGTCTGACCCGCACTCACCTCCTCCCCGCTGCCAAAGCCCCCTCCGATTCTTCATCATGTAGGTGGGTTTTTATTTTTATTCTTTTGCCTCTGTACACTACACATCCTCTCCTCAAAGACATCGTTTTGGCTTCTGAAGGCACAGGCCACCTCTCATGCAAACACTAGCAAACATTTGGCCTGGCCCCTTTACCATGTGCCGGGGCACTTTTGGCAAACTAATTAGCCTCTGTTAGCAGGCAGGTTCCTCTGGAGTAAAATCCAAATGAAGAGCAGTACCTGCCTCCTTGGGTTTCTGTGAAAATTAAATGAGATAATAATACACTTCAAGTGACAAGTGATAGGGACAGGCTCCAGGGCTAACTCCGTGAGCGCCGCACCTGCTGGCTCCTATCTGCCCCATTTCATGCTTTGAGATCCAGCAAAGACCTGAGTACATGCTTAGGGCCAACCAGGGAGGGTGGTACAGTATCGCCCCCAAAAGATTTCCTAAGGGATTTGTCAGGAAAATCGGGTTATCATCTTCAGTTTCTTGGCATTATATAACTTCCCAGTTCTAAAGCACAGCCTCTAAAAACACACCACAGCAGTGAGGCCCTTAACTGCTTTTCCAGACAAAATCTTTTCAAATTTCCACCCAAAGAATGCACGCAGTATCACCTCACCCTGACCATCCTAACGAGAGTAAACACTATTGCCGTGGGATGGCTTAGCCTGACATCTGTCCCTAAAAACCAACAGTGCGGCCATGGTTTTGGACTCTGAAAAGGACTTCCAAACAACTTCTTTAAAAAAAAGTGTGCTTTTATTGTTGATTAAAAAAAAAAAAAAAAAGCTGGGTGTAGTGGGGCATGCCTATAATCCCAGGACTTGGGAAGCTGAGGCAGGAGGACTTAGCAAGACCCTCCCTTGCTATTTTAAATAAAAAAATAAAATAGGGACAGGGGTATAGCTTGTGGGTAGACTGCCTCTGGGTCCAATGTCCAGTAGCAAAAAGAAAAAGAAAAAGGAAGCTGGGCACGGTAATGCATGCTTGTAATCCCAATATGTGGGAGGCTGAGACAGGAAGATCTCAGATTCAAGACCAATTTCAGCAATTTAGTGAGACTCTCAGCAACCTAGCAAGACCCTTTTTTCAAAACGAAAAAATAAAAAGAGCTGGGGGTGTAGCTCAGAGGTAGAATGCCCCTGGCTTCGATCCCCAGTCCAAAAAAGAAAAAGAAAAGAAAAAAGAAAGCTGACTACAGAAAAAGTGGAAAATCTAGAAACTGATGGGAAACAAGGTACCCTGTAATTAATTACCTAAATGTTGACTCAGCTGGTGTGCTGTGCTGTATTTCTTTTTAGTCTTTTTTGCACATAAAAAAAAAAAATGGGGTCAGTCTTACCTGCTCACACATTATATAACCTACAGATTTTGTTTCCTATTTCAGTATTCATAAAAAGTCAGTGAGCACCTAGCCGTTCCATACTTGAAGCTGCACTTCACCCTGAGGATGTCTCTGCAAGGCACCGGTGGGGTGGGGTGGGGTGGGGTGGGGTGGGGGGCGGCCTCCAGGAGCCGAAATTTAGCCAAGGACCCGCGGTAAACACTCGGGAAAAAGAAATACTAGGATCCGACAAAAGAAGGGAATAGACAGACAGAAACGTCTTCGGGGGCTCAAGCCTCCACTGAGACAGACTGTGAGAGAGGCGTGAGACCCAGCCCTGCAGCCCCACCTGTGTGAGACCCAGCGCCCAGCCCTGCAGCCCCACGTGTGTGAGACCCAGCACTGCAGCCCCACGTGTGTGAGACCCAGCCCTGCAGCCCCACGTGTGTGAGACCCAGCGCCCAGCCCTGCAGCCCCACAGGTAGTGCCCCTGCCCCTGCCTCTACTCACTTAACCTCCTTTCCTCAATGTATAGAACGACAGGTCCACCGAAGTCAGTCCCATGGCCAGACCTCTGCTCCTATGGGCAAAACTGAGCTGCTGCCAAAGCTTTCTTTTTGGGGATTGAATCCTCAAAAAGGGCATTCTACCTCCGAGCTACACCTCGAGCCCTATTCATTTATTTTTATTTTGAAACAAGTTCGCTCTAGGTGATGAGAATCTCACTATTTGCTGAGGCTGTCCTCGAACCTGCCGTCCTCCTGTCTCAGCCTCCCAAGTACTCGCAGCCAACTGCGTGGTCACCAGGGGAGACCCCGGCCCTCGAGATCAGCAGCCTCAGGGCTGTACCTTGAAAAGCCGGCGGCGGCTGCTAGACCTCCATTTCCGGCCTGGCAGCTTTTAGTCTCGCAGCGCGGCCCTTGCACCACCAGATGCCGAGCTCCGGCGAGACGGGCTCATCTCTGGCCTCATCTCTGGCCGGGTTTTGGAGCCTTCGTTTTAGAGCGGCCTTCCGAGGTGGCGGCAGGTTCCTGAGAGGAGGGGCGGGGCCGCGTCACTGCAGCCAAATCCAGCTTTATTTTGAGATTTTAAAATTTTATTTTGAGATTATTTTATTTTATTTTGAGATTAGTTTATTTTGAGATTATTTTATTTTGAGATTTTCTCATTATCTTGAGAATTTGGCATCAGAGCCAGCCAATGCTTTGGTAAATTGGGCAGATTATATGTCAATGAATCAAAAGGGGGTTGACCCTATAATTTGTTATCCAAACCACCCGGACATCTCTGAGATTGAAAAGGGAGTCATTAATAATTTTGCCAAGCCAGATGCAGTGGCACATGCCTCTAATCCCCGTACTTGGGAGGCTGAGACCGGAGGAATGCAGGTTCACTGCCAGCCTCAACAACCGGAGTCTCACTGAGTTGCTGAGGCCTTCACAGATTCAAGGATCACAGGTTCGAGACCAGCCTTGGAAATTTAGTGAGACCCTGTTTAAATGTAAAAAAAATAAAATGGGCTGGGGGTGTAGCTCTGAGGTAGAATGCTTCTGGGTTCGATCACCAGAACTACAAATAAAATAAGATAAAATGAAGTAGGGCTGGGTATAGCTCAGAGGTAGAATGCCCCTGGGTTCAATCCCCAGTATCACACACACAAAAATAACAACAACAATAATTAATAATAATAATAACAATAATAATTTCACCAAGACAAATGTGTAAACAGGCTGGACGAGGGCAAATCAGAACTTACGATAACCCAGTCAGAGGAGACACTTTTTTCTAGCTTAAGCCTTCTTTTGATGACAAAAAATAAAAATTAAAAAAAAAATAAAGGATACCAGCAGCCCTCTCTGACAGAACTTT
Organism: Graphiurus murinus; assembly: GCA_004027655.1. Lineage (NCBI taxonomy): Eukaryota > Metazoa > Chordata > Mammalia > Rodentia > Gliridae > Graphiurus > Graphiurus murinus. The sequence continues at coordinate 62,791 of PVLC010003493.1, read as the reverse complement.
CTGTGAGGATGGAAACATTCAATATCTCGTTATAGCGGGGTGTGGTGGCGCACACCTGTAATGCCAGTACTTGGAAGGCTGGGACAGGAGGATGGCAGGTTTGAGGATAGCCTCAGCCACCTAGTAAAACCCTCACCAGCATAGTGAGAACTGTTTCAAAATAAAAATAAAGAGGGCTGGGGGTGTAGCTCAGAAGTAAAACCCCCTTGGCCTCAACCCCCAGTACCAAAAAAAAAAAAAAAATCAAAAAGGAAAGAAGAGGTCAGCTGAGCAGTGGAGGCCACGAGCCCTCCTCACTTCACTGGGTCAGAAGCTGATTCGATTTGCTGCCCTAAGTGGGCTTCGAACCTTCCCTCCTCTTCACCAGTCTGTCTTTTTCCGTTACCCATGTAACTTTAATTTACGGGCATCGAGGGTTCCAAGCTTTAGGCTCGCCACAACTCAGGCCCCTAAATGGTAACAGCTGAGCCGGGGTGTCAGGAGGCCCCTCCTCCTGTCCTTCTCCTGTCCTGAAGAGACAGGCCCGGCCCCCGCCAGGCCCGCCCCAGAGGAGGCTGCCCCCTCAAAAGGGGCTCACTTGAGGGCCGGCGGCTACCGCTTCCACCAGGAGGACAGAACCATCCTTCTTTGTGTTGGGCATTAGGAACGAGTGGTTCTTCCATGCCGGCCCCTGGCCTGTTGTTGATTGATCTCCCAACAGGAGATGAACTATTGATAAGGATGGTGCTTTATTTTATGTATTTATTTATGTGGTACTGGGGATTGGACCTAGGGGCATTTCACCTTCAAACCACACCCCCAGTCCTTTTTTTTTTTTTTTTTTAATTTTAAATAGGGTCTTGTTAGGTTGCTGAGTCTTGCTAAGTTGCTGAGGCTGTCCTCGGACCTGCGATCCTCCTGTCTCAGCCTCCCAAGTACTGGGATTAGAGGTGTGCACCACCAATGCCCGCCATTAGGATAGTCCTTTATTTGCAAGCCTTGTTCTCCTTTGACTATTAAAATATCCTTCCTTTTGTGAAATGATGTTTGACAGTAAGTGTTGTGTGCGTCTGTGTGTGTGTATATATATATATATATATGTATATATATATATATATATGTGTGTGTGTGTGTGTATATATATGTATACACTAAAGATATATACACACACATATATGTATATATGTATATGTAGTCCTTTCTTTTTTGCATGGGTATAGTAATAAGGATTGAACCCAGGGACATTCTACTTCCAAGCTACATCCCCAGCCCCTAGCCCTATTTTATTTTGAAACAGGGTCTCACTAGGTTGATGAGTCTCACTACTTGCTGAGACTGTCCTCGAACCTGCCATCCTCCTGTCCCAGCCTCCTAAGTACAGGGATTACAAGTGTGCACCACCAGGTCTGGTGCAACGCTTCCTTTGAAGAGAGTGGAAATGAAATGGGAATGTGGGTGGAGCATGTGGAGAGAGCGCTCAAATCTGAGACTCCGATCTGTCTGATCCAACAGAAATACTAAATTAGTAAGTAAAGGGGAAGACAACAGAGGTGTCTCCTGCACTTGGTCTGTGCCGGGCTCTGGACTTGCATCCTCTCAGCGACACCTCGTAACTCTCCTGCAAAACAGTTAAGGAAATAAAGATTCAGAGACGCAAAGTACTTATCCAGGACGGCACATCCCACCCGTTGGTGGGGGCTGGGCTTTGGTCATGCGCACATGCCCTCTCTCTGCAGTGGGCCTGGGAAGCAGGAGTACCAGGTCATCACTGCACAAGCACCAGGGAGCTTCAGCATCAACAACTCGCAGAGCGACTCGCTTCCTAATTGAGCCAGTCCGATTATAAAACCCAGGTGATCACAAAGATATTATAATGCAGTTTTGTTTACTCTCCATAGTCCTCACCTCCCTGCTCCTCCAGACCTTTGTGGGTTCTGTTGCTTGCTGCCACCTCGAAAAACAGGTCAGAGTTTGCTAGAACAATTGTTCACTAAAGCTACTAAAGGGCTTAAGTGGTTGGATTTTGACAAACATTAAGATCAAAAAGTTCAACAAGGGGAACCTCAGATAGACAAGCAGAGCCCCTAATGGGGTCTTAGGACTTAGGAGGAGGGAGGGGACTTAGGGGAGGGAGGGAGAGACAAAAAGAAGGCCACAGATGGAAGAGTACTGTGCACGGATGTCAAACGACCAAGGCGAATCTCAAAGACAGGGGAAGAGGAGGGAGGGGGACCTGGAGGGGAGTGTCCCAGGGGTTGTGTGCTTGTATAGTCCTCTGTACATCATGATATAAAGTTACAGTACACCAATTTAAAGAGAGAAGTTGTTCAGCTAGGCCTGGTGGCACATGTCTTGTAATCCCAGTCCTTGGGAGGCTGAGACAGGAGGATCGCAGGTTTGAGGACAGCCTCTGCAGCATAGTGAGACTTTCAGCAATCTAGATAGACTCTGTTTCAAAATATAAAAGAGCCAGGCGTGGTGGTGCATGTCTCGAATCCCAGGCCTTGGGAGGTGAAGACAGGAGGATCATGGATTTGAGGCCAGCCTCAGCTATTTAGCAAAACCCTCGGCAACTTAGCGGACCCTACTTCAAAATATAAAAGAGCCAGGCGTGGTGGTGCATGTCTGTAAACCCAGTACATGGGGGGCCGAGACAGAATGATCGCAGGTTTGAGGCCAGCCTCAGCAACTTAGAAGGAGCCTGTTTCAATATAAAAAATAAAAAGGGCTTGTGTGTAGCTCAGGAATAGAATGCCCCTGAGTTGCAATTCCAGAACCACACCAAATAATAATAATAATAATAATAATAATAATAATAATAATAAATTAAAAAGTTTTAAAAAGGGGTATAGTTTGGAGGTACAATGCCCCTGGGATCAATCCCTACTACAAAAAAAAAAAAAAGTAAAGAAGTTTGCTTGATTATTATCTGCATTTTAATTTAATTATGTCTTGCTAATTCCTCATTGTATCCTTAAGGCTCATTTAGCATTTCGTATTAATCTAGCCTCTTGAATCCATGCAATTGCTTAAATGATGCAATATTTACAGTTGTTGCAAAATTCTTCTCTACCATCTTTCCATTCTTCCCATTCCAACTCTAGACACAAAGCAAGTTATCTCCCCCAGGTGTGCAGGAACAAGGCATCCACTGATTTACACATAGAAAAGAAGATTAAAGAACCCAGGTATTAGTGTATTTAATTGTAGTGAATAATGATTGGATTTGGCATCCTTTTGAGGATGTCTCCTTTGCCTTAACAACTCTCTTAACCAGTATGGTGGCTCACACCTGTAATCCCAGTACCTGGGGAGGCTGAGACAGGGATTACAAATGTGTGTCACCATGCCCGGCTTAAAATGGAGATGTTAAATTTAAAAAGAATAGGTTCACATTTAGAAATCAAAACACCTATGAGTTTCTTAAATTTCTTCCTACTAGAAGAAAAAAATATTTTGCAAAAGATTTAACACAGTACGCCTAGCTTACTGCAAACTCACACCGACATGCCTTGTTCACGGGCACGCTCCTGACATAGCTTCAGTGTGTTTGCTCATTTCCAAGGGCAAGAGCGATTCCAGGGGCTGTGCAAGCCCTTCTCAGAGCATGGCCCCAGGGAAGGAAATGGTTCCCAGCACAGGATTCATTCTTGCAATATTCTGCCAAGTCCAAGTTACTTCCTCAAAAACCAACGCTCCACTTTTATGCTGGACCATTAAATAATATGTCAGTGTTTAACCCAGAAAACTCTGGTAGAAGCTTATGAAATATCTCAGGAATGAAAGAGAAAGAGCTAGGAGGAGACAAAGGAACCACGAGTGAGTATCTGACACATCACACTTCGTTTGCTGGAAGGAATTGCTAACAGATGAAAAGCCAGTCCTTCCAAATCCTGGGTTGAGTAACCAGCTATCAAACACATGCGCGAGAACACAGAGGGATCACATGGGAAGTTACTACAAAGGAAACTGCTAACTTGCGTGATCCTAAACAGATGGGTTATAGATAAAAATGGCTGCAGAACACAGAGACACCTACTAGAGAATGAAGGGTTACAGTGGGAAATCTGTGGAATTCTCAGGAAATGATGTGCTATAAAACAAGAACTATCTTAAATATTTGTGGCAACTAAATATACATATATTATATACACACATACATGTATGTTAAATATTTGTGGCAACTAAATATACATGTATATATACACATATATATGTCAATTCATGTTTAGATTTTTCTTACATTTTATGAGCTTTTTTTTTTTTTTCCTTCTGTTTTGGTTCTGGGGATTGAACTCAGGGGCATTCTACCTCTGAGCTATACCCTGTCTCATTTTGAAACAGGGTCTCACTAAGTTACTGCATGCTGGCCTTGAACCTGTGATCCTCCTGCCTCAGCCTTCCAAGTACTGGGATTACAGGCATGTGCCACCACACCCAGTTATAAGCTAGTTATTTTTTAAAGTTTTATAAAAGAAAGAAAAATTACTTTTATTATTTTCACTTAATCAGAAGCATAATAATAACAATAATAATAATCAGAAGCAAGTTCGCTGGCCGAGGTGAAGCCAGTGCCAGGATAAGGATGGTGGTTCATTTCTAGGTAGAAAGCAAATCATAATAATAAAGTAGAAGGCTCAGACTAAGAAAACTGCCTCAACGACCTTGAGAGTCAAGTGGTTGGCTGAGTGGAGAACTTCCTGGAGAAGCAAAGATCTCAGGTTTATCTAGTTTAAAGCACCCTGGCTTTTATTCTTTTTTAATTTGTGTGTGTGTGTGTGTGTGTGTGTGTGTGTGTGTGTGTGTGGTATTAGGGGTTGAACCCAGGGGCATTCTACCTCCACACTACACTCCCAGCCCTATTTTATTCTTTTTTAAAACAGGGTCTCCCTAAGTTGCTAAGTGGCTGAGGTTGGCCGGGAACCTGTGATCCTCCTGTCTCAGTCTCTCAAGTACTGGGATTACAGACATGTGCCACCACGCCCGGCTATCCTTGCTTTTAAAATCCTCAAAATGGCAAGAGTTAATAATACAGACTGACCTCATGATGTGCGTAGAAAAGCATGCTAGCCAAAGAGATGCCGAGGACAGAAACGGGGACTACAGGCCCTGCCCTTCCAGCTGCAGATCTGAGCAAACCCCGGGGAGGGGGAGAAAGACCCCTCGGAGGGGCCGGTGCAGGTGGGCGTGTTTCTAAACAGCTAAAAAGGAGCATTGGGTTTAAACATACAGACACAGAAGGCAGCCTTGGCTCAGACTGGATTGTAGCAAATTTTATAAGCTTGTAGAAGGCGGGCATGGAGCACAAACAAATCAACGTGGACAGAAGAAAGAGATAAACAGCTTTAAACATCTTGTACAACCGAAATGTTTCTGCAGCCAGTCAGGTTCACTGCCAGCAGGGGAGACAGAAAATTTCGGTCTGGCTATTCCAGTTATAGAGCTCTCTGAAACCACAGGAGATCCAGCAGGGTTTTCTTGAGGAAGGTGACCAGGCTCTGAGCAGGTTAAACCTCCCGGTAAGTGTGTCCTGTCTCGGACAACTCTGCAGAAGGAAGGACTGAGCTTCCTTTCAAGTCCTGCCTTCTGCCTTCTGCTTTTTGCCTTTTGGAAGGGAATAGGGAAGATCTTATAAACTTTGCTTTATTTGTCAGCTTGAGACTTCTATCACTGAAAACAAAAAAGGTGCCGGAGTTACTGTGAACTTTTCTACTATTTTTAATGTGAAATACAGGTCGTCAGTTATCATTGTGACTTTGAAATAGATTTTATTTATCTTTGTGTTGGCTTAAAACCTCCACTTTAAATAATGCCTCTCTGTCTTTCACTTTCGGGAAGAGAGGATACTAAAAGTTTTGATTTCTATTTTGGTTTCCACTGAAAGTTTTTCATAAACGTTTACTTAGAAGATTGTCAAACCTGCCCCATCTGTTCCAGGATGAAGACTATGCCAACCTTCTTATGATCTCTTCAACTGAATATAATTACCATTTTCATTCTTGTGTTTTGATTCATACCAACCAGGGCATGGTTGTCATGAAAAGTAGCCAAATTGACTTCACAGGGACCCCATCAGTGACCAAATCACCTCCTCTTGGCAAAGCTTGGTTGCTGTGTATGAAGCTTATTTACACTAATTCAACATAAACTTTCCCTCAAGCCCTACCAAGGTTTAGGTGTTGAGCCTGCTAGGGCCGTGGAACACCCACCCTGGGTCCTCCCTTTCCGATCTTTCTCTAAAGATGCAGCATTATTCACTAGATCCTGAAGAAGAAGTCACCCTTAGGTCTTCTTAGACCTTAGGAAAAGGCAGAGGATTCAGAAGTTGATATGGGGACAAGGGGGGGGGGAGTGGATCTTCACGTTGACCATTTCCATTGGTCTGGCCAGAGAATATTCTCCAAAAGCAAACACGGGAGTGCGGGGAGGCTGGGTGCCGAACAGATGATGGGGAAGGGGAGAGAGAAGGCATGGGGTGGGAAGACCTGAGCTCCAGCCCCGCAGCCCTCTACATCCACACTTCAGAGGGCAGGAGACCAGAGACGGTGGGGATGTCGCACCGGGTTCCAGCTGTCCCGAAGAGCCCTCATTTGTGCGGTCACATTCGTGTCTGTGTAAGTTTTCCACCTAAAAGATAGGCTTCTGGAGCCGGGCGTGGTGGCGCACGCTTGTAATCCCAGCATTCGGGAGGCTGAGACCGGAGGATCCGGGTTCTCGGCCAGCCTCAGCTACCTAGTGAGGCACTCCGCAACTTAGTGAGACTCGGTTTCAAAATAAAGAATAAAAAATAGGGCTGGGGGTATAGCTCAGAGGTAGAATGCCCCTGGGTTAAATCCCCAGTACTGCAAAAAAAAAAAAAAAAAAAAAAAAAAAAAAAAAGATAGGCTTCTGTACTTTGCAAAGGACTATGGGGTAAGAGCAGGCCCATTTTGTCATGTGGCGCTCAAAATGGGACAGAATGAGGACCTGGTCCTTCCTGTAGGGGAAATGCACTGCTTTTCCAAGGGGCTGGTCTGATTTCTAATCTCTTTGTGTGTGCGTGCGCGTGCGTGCGTGCGTGCGTGCGTGCATGTGTGTATGTGTGGTATGGGGGATTGAACCCAGGGGCATTCTACCTCCGAGCTACACCCCCAACCTGAATTTATTTTTTATTTTGAAATGAGGCCTCCCTAGGTTGCTAAGGCTGGTCTCGAGCCTGCGATCCTCCTATCTCAGCCTCCCAAATTCTGGGATTACAAGGGTGCGCCACCATGCCGGGCTTTTTCTAAACTTTGTAACAAATCTAAAACTAAGTTCTAGAAGCAATATGGCCTTTGTTTGCAAGTTTACTCTGGGTATGTAAAAGTGGTATACAGAAAGCAGATTAGGACATGACTCCCTTTTGCTTTTGCCTTCTCTCTTTCTTCTTCTGAAACCCTCTCTGGGTGCTGTGACTTTTCACATTTTGGATATAAATCAAAGAAAGAAAATACATCTTCTGTAAAAGAAATAGATGAAGAATTAAATAAACAGGCCTGCAAGTTGGCAGTTAATTATTTTTTAAAGGTAGCCAGGCTTGGTGGCACACACAACAGTACCTGGCAGGCTGAAAAGTCTGAGACAGGAGGGCCACGGATTTCAGGGCAGCCTCAACAACGTTGGGAGGCCTTGTTTCAAAATAAAAACTAAGAGTTGGGCCTGGAGGCACAGGCTTGTAATCCCAGTACTTGGGAGGCTGAAATAGGAGGACTGCAGGTTCTCAGCCAGCCTCAGAGACTTAGTGAGGCCCTCTGCAATTTAGTGAGACCCTGTTTCAAAATAAAGAATAAAAAATAGGGCTGGGGATGTAGCTCAGAGGTAGAATGCCCCTTGGTTCAATCCCCAGTCCTGCAAAAAAATAAAAAATAAAAATAAGAAGGGTTGGACTTTGGAGATAGTATGCCCCTGGGTTAAATTCCTAGTTAAAAATAAATAAATAATAAAAAAAAAAGTTATTGGGCATTTGTTGTAAGAATCACAGGCAAAAAGCACCTCTTATATTTTGGGAATTAAAGAAAGAAAGAAAAAAACCCAGCCTGGCTGTGCCTGGCTGGAGGCCTCTCTGCTCTGACATGTAGATAAACACCATTTTTCACTCTGCTGAGAGACTGACAGTTTAAGAGAGTCGAGCCCGCTGCCTCCCCTGCAAGAGCAGGGTGGCTTTTTGTGTGTGTGTGATAGGTGAAACCTTATCTCCACTTTAGAGAGAACCTGTCCCCTGTGTTCAGAATCTGGGCAGGGCTGTCCCTAACCGCCTCGCGCTTCATTCCTTTCAATGGAAGCTTGAAGGTCAAGGCGGAAAACTGACCGCTTCACAGGCTGCGGTCGGGTACGTCTGACTAAGGAGAGGCTCCGGGGCAGGTGGGCAGCACAGGCCAGGAAGGAGCTGGTCACGAGGGCCCCGTTCCTGACCCCAGCCTGTGCCCCACACGCGTCCTGCTGTCTCCTTCTTATCTCCCTGTCCTGCCCCGCCCTTAGCCCAGCCCTCCTCTCAACTGAAGCAAAGATGTGGGCCCCAGCACTGCTCCGGGGGCCTGGACTCCTTTATTTTCTCAATGTGTTACTAGGGCACCTCGCAAGTTGAATTAAACAAATGGCATCAAAATTCATAGAAGTCAAAACATTTCCAAAAGTCTGAAAATGAACATAAAAGTGTGAAGCCCCTGCATTTTGGTGTGGGCAGAAACTTGGAACTAAGCCGGGTGGCGCACACCTGTAAACTCAGTATTTGGGAGGCTGAGACAGGAGGGCCACGGGTTCAGGGACAGCCTCAGCAATGTAGCGAGACTCTCAACAACCTAGAGAAACCTTGTTTCAAAATAAAAAATGGGCTGGGGGTGTATCCTGGAGGTAGACTGTCCCTCACAACAGTGCCACCAAAAAAAAAAAAAAGAGAGACTTGGGATAGCAAAGTGGCAGAAGGCAGGACCGCAGGGCAGAGAGGGCAGCTGATGTGGCTCTGAATATATGAGACTCCAGGACCCGAAACTGGTCAGGCCCAGGGACTCTGGGGCCGCATCTGCGCGCCTCTCCAGCCCCAACGCCATCTGGGGAGTGGAAGAGACAGGGACTCACCCATGATCACTGATGACTAAGGACTCAGGTCTGGAGAAGTACTGTCATGTGATGCCAGCCAGGGACAGTGATAAAACACAAAACATACTAGTCCTGCGGCACTACTACCCTGTGGGTTTGTCACAAACTCCTCTTACTTTCAAATGCTACACTGCAATAATTTTTTTTTTGAGGGGGGGGATGTGATACTGGGGATTGAACCCAGGAGCATTCTACCTCTGAGCTACACCTCCAGCCCTGTTTAGTTTTTATTTTGAAACAGAGGCTGGCCTCAAACCTGTGATGCTCCTGTCTCAGCCTCCCCAGTACTGGGCTACAGGTGTGTACCACCACACTGGGCTCACAGTGCAATAATCTTGCCTCTTTCCTTCCTGATTTTGGTGGTACTGGGGATTGAACTCAGGGGCATTCTACCTCCGAGCTATACCCCGAGCCCTTTTTTTTTTTTTTTTATTCTTTATTTTGAAACCGAGTCTCACTAAGTTGCGGAGTGCCTCACTAGGTAGCTGAGGCTGGCCTTGAACCTGGGTCAGCCTCCCGAATGCTGGGATTACAAGCGTGCGCCACCACGCCCGGCTCCTTCCTGATTTTGAAAGACTCCAGATTTCTGCACTTAAAACTATGGCCCTTCAAGGGCCTTTTTAATTCTTTTTCCAATCAGCTAGTCCTGATGCAGAAAGAAAACCAGTGCCTCTCCTCAAAAAAGTTCTCTTTGACTTTCTGAAATAAAACTTCAGTGTACATTTCAAATTATTTTATGTCCCTCTGCACACACACACACAGGAGATTTTCTGAGGGAATAACAAACTGTCCAAGGCAAAGGCTCCACTGAGGTAGGTTCAGGCTTCCCTCCTGACCATTGCTGGCAGGACAGGTGCTTTACCTGGGGGAAGGCAGGGGCAGGGCCAGGGGGCAGGAGGGAGGGTCAGATGTAGACAGAGAAGCTTTGAACTTGGGAGTGGTGTGGGAGTTGTCCTCATGTGCTCATGAGCTCGGGACAGAAAAGCGTGCATCTGAAACTTGTTCCTGGTAACGCTTGTTCCTGGGTATTCAGACCCCACCAAAGCTTCCACCTGTCATCCTGGGAAATTCTCAATTCCAGGTCTTAAGGTGACGGCAACTGAAACCCTGAGAATAGACCATGGACACACTCGATGATAAACACATGAAAATAATGCAGCTGTCCAACACAGCGTCTGGACTGGGCACTCTGACGGCAACTGAAAGGCCGTCTTTTCTCCTCACAACGCAACATAGCAACATATAGGAGGTGAAATGGAGCAGCCCGCGCCTCTGTCGGGAGACGGACGTGAAGAAACTGCAGAGGACCCTTTGCGGCTTCCCTCAGCAAATTACAATGGTTCCTCTGCGGAGATGAAGCAGTAATAGCTGTGGGGGAGGCGGGGGGAATAAAACCAAATCACACTTCCCCAAGCCAGCCATCTTCACCTGCAGCTCTTCGCAGTAATTACAATCCCACAATACACACAAGTCTGCTGGGACAGCAGCCCGCCTGGAATGAACTGCAGGTTAGAAAGGGCTTGATAAATACTTGCTAACAAGCCACTGACATGGTAACAAACTAAACCCTATCTGGCTTCTGCATGAGGTGCCTGTGTGCGTGCGTGCGTGCGTGCGTGCGTGCGTGCTGCGTGCGTGCGTGCGTGTGTATTAGGTTTTATGCTGGTTGAATCAGAGACATTTGTATTCTTCAAGAATACCAGGAGCATGAAGTTCTGCTTCCTGCTCATTCTTCCTCCAGAGCCACTGTCTTGGTCCTAGTACAAGTGGCAGGTGGACGCAGCCCCATGCTGCAGGTGTCTCCGACACCGAGAGCATCCCGTCAAAAGTTGCACTGGAGCTGGGTGTGGTGGCGCACGCTTGTAATCCCTGCATTTGGGAGGCTGAGCCCGGAGGATCCGGGGCTCACGGTCAGCCTCAGCTACCTAGTGAGGCCCTCCGAAACTTAGTGAGACCCTATTTCAAAATAAAGAATAAAAAATAGGGCTGGGGGTGTAGCTCGGAGGTAGAATGCTCCTGGGTTCAATCCCCAGTACCGCAAAAAAAAAAAAGTGGCACTGGTCAGAGGCAGGAGGACCTCCCTGAAGGACACTGGGGCTTCCTTGTGCCACACAGGGTATTCGGGGTCTGTCTCATGCCAAACAGAGGGAAGGAAGGGGAGCCTTGCTGATGTGGGTCAGGGCTTTCATCTCCCTTTATTATATACCTAGAGATATTTGTTATTTTGGGGGGTACTGGGATTCAAACCCAGGGGCATTCTACCTCAGAGCTACAACCCCAGCCCCTTTTGACTTTGAAACAGGGTCTTGTTAAATTGCTGAGGGTCTCTCTAGGTTGCTGAGGCTGGCCTTGAACCTGCAAGCCTCCTGTCTCAGCCTCCCAATACTGGAACTACAGGCCTGTGCCACCGTGCCCAGCATATGCAGAGGTTTCTACCCCAGCCTTTGCACTCTAATCTTGGCTCAGAATCAAACATAAAAAAGGCTGGGGATGTAGCTCAGTGGTAGGGTGCCCCTGGGTTCAATCCCCAGGACCATATAAAAGAGGTCCGAATCACAGGCTCACACTACTCAGAGTTGGGTGGGTTAACTTTCTGCCAAGGAAGGCCATTCCATTTTGAAGATGGCACAGATTGTCTCAGATGTCTACCGGTAGAATGTGTCCCCATGACTCCTACCCAGAGCTCTCTCCTCTCTCTTGTTACAAGTACATATAAATTGCTTTACCAGGAGCAGACAAGGAGATTTGGGAATTAGTACTTTCAGTGTCTCCATTTTATTTTATTTTTTTGTGGTACTGGGGATTGAGCCCCCGAGCAACACCCTCAGCCCTATTTTATTTTTTAATTTTGAAACAGAGTTTGCTATGTTGCTGTGAGTCTCACTAAATTGCAGAGGCTGACCTCAAACCTGCACTCTTCCGGTTTCAGCCTTATTAGTACTAAGAATACAGGCATGCTTAGTGAGGCCTGCCACAACTTAGTGAGACCCTGTTTCAAATAAAAAATAAAAAAAAAATTGGGCTGGGGGTGTAGCTCAGAGGTAGAATGCCCCTGGGTTCAGCCCCTAGTACCAAAAAAAAAAAAAAAAAAAATACAGGCGGGCATGCACCATCATACCCAGCTTCAGTGTCTCCATTTTAAATGGGGTTAGGGGGGCTCCTATTCTTCCAATAGAAAAAGCACAAAACTCAGCTGGTAATTATGACAGATGGTACTAAATAGAGAAGGAAAAATACCCCAAACGAATCTGCCGCTAGAACACCATAGAAAGAACAGGGAAGACTGGGATTCTCCATGCAGGGGAGATGGTGCACCAAGATAGTTCAAGGCCACACTTATTTCCCCCTGAAGTTTAGATGTCCGTAGTATGTTTTCTTTCAGTTGAATTAATCTACTATTGTTTGTGTCCATGCTCCATTTACTTAGCCAAAGCCAGGCTCACCAAAAAAATTTTGCAGCTGTCCTTATAAACGTCAGATGAACAGGCTAGTAAGAAATGACCAGCTACACAGAGCTTTGCAGCTAGCTTCTTACTGAGCTTCTACCAGTGTGGCTACGAGATAGAAGCTTGCTTTCCAGGGCTTTACTGTTCTGACACTATAAATCTAGTGTAGACTTGAATTTGCTAAGCGAATGATTCATATAATTTTGTTTACATAATTGAACTAAAGGGAGGAAGAGAGGAGAAGATAAAAATTCTACTATTGACATCGTTGTTTTCTTTTAAGCATTTATAAATAACAGAGATAATCTTTCCTTTTTTTTTTTAAACAAAACTGTTTAACATCTGCTTTTTATAACAGGGCTATTTCTTAAGAACATTCAGTGTTTGAAACTCTTGTTCCCAAGAATTACTTGCACATATCACATAACTAAAATTCCAAAAAAAGAAACATGTACACACACACCACAACTCTAGTAAATCCATGATTAACTGGGAGCCAGAACCCAACGCAACAGAATTCCAGACTGCCTGGGGCTTCTGCTTTCATTCCACATGACTTTTATAAGAAAGTGGTAGTAGACAAAAAATATATACATACATATTTACAGCAAAAGACTTGCTGTACATATCTATAGATCAGTATACATCCAGCCTAATTATCGATACTTGGTACAGTTAAAGAATCATACAAAAAATAAAAACAACAAAAAACAAATGTTGACGATGAGGGTAAAGGACTGTACTTTTTATTTCTACCTCAAATTCTTTTGTCAAGCAAAGGAGAATATAAATAGATTGTGATTTTTTTTAATCTCTTTACTACTTAGCACATTGATTAGACCTTCATACTAAAGTATTTTTGTGCTAACAAATTAATAAATTGTAGTAAGATGGAGGCCGAACATGCTAAATTTTAAAGGATTTGAGATTGCTTAGTATGTGGAATGTAAGACTACAATGATCTTAAGGTTTAAGGGGACCTTGAGATTTGACTATTCCCCCTTAGTACAGGAGTTGTCCAAGAACATTCTAATGCTTACAATAGCTGGGTGTGGTGGCACACGCTTGTAATCCTAGTACTTGAGAGGCAGACAGGAGGATCACAAGTTCAAGGACAGGCTCAGCAATTCAGTGAGGCTCTCAGCAACCTAGTGAGACCCTGTTTCCAAATAAATAAAATTGGTCTGGGAATGTAGCTGGGCGGTAGAATGCCCCTGGGTTCAATTCAATTACACACACACACACACACACACACACACACGCGCGCGCGTTGGTATCAGGTTCTATTTTGGGAACATAAACACACACACAGTCTTCTCATTACTCCACAACATTTTTTCTGATATAGCCATATTAATATTGCAGTTGGGGAAACAGGCTAAGAAAGAGATTAAAAAAAAAAAAAAAGGATGAGGAAGAGCTGGGCATGGTGGCTCATACCTGTAATCCCAGTACTTGGAGGCTGAGATAGGAGGATTGGAGGTTCACAGCCAGCCTCAGCAACTTAGTGAGCCCTTTGCAATTTAGTGGGACCCTGTTTCAAAAAATAAAATAGGGCTGGGGGTGTAGCTTGAAGGTAGAATACCTGTGAGTTCAATCCCCAGGAAAATACACACACACACACACACACACACACACACACACACACGAGGAAGAAAAAAAAATCAGAAAGAAATATCAGCATTTTGGAGAATCCTCTTCTAAGGTGGAAGATCCAAGAATATAACAATAATCAGATAATATGAAAATGTACCTACCCCATTCCAGCACACATCAATATCCTACAACCAACTTACTGAGATACATGAGGTAGGCCAAGACAGTTCATGGAATACCACCTTGTATACACAGTGTTAACTTTCTTCCTTTTCAGTATCTCGGGACAAAGATATTTAGCTCTTGTTTCCAACTGTGACAACTTGGGAATTCTCACTTACCTAAGAGAGCTATGAGAAGCACTAGAAGAATCATCAAATCAGTGCAGTTGTGTCTTTTAATGTAAAATTCAATGTATATATGCTCCCCCCCCCCCAACCCCAGATTAGTAACGGAAATTACTAAATACAGCCCAAAACACAGACAGGGAAAAGAGCAGCGGTTTCAGCATTGAAATTCACCATCCTTGTCAGTTACAGGCAGACCTAAAGCATTAATTTACTCTAAAACATTAATTAACTGGAGATCTTTTGCATTTAATTTTCTCTGGCATTTTGGAATCTAGTCTAAGCCCTGTGGAAATGGCAGGTCTGATGTTATTAAAGTTAGCCTTTCCAAAAGTCCTCGAATTGAAGACTCCAACACATTAAAAAATGCTGAGAGTCCAGATAATGCAAATCTAAAGTATTATTAAAGGGTATTCTTTACACATGAAAAAAAAAAAAAACCTCAATTTCTTGTGTGTGTGTGTGTGTGTGTGTGTGTGTGTGTGTGTGTGTGTGTTGTACTGGGATTGAATCAGCTTTCATCTTTGAGCTACACCCTCAGCTCTGTTTTATTGTTTGTTTTGGAGCAGGACCTCACTAAGTTCCTGACGGCCTTGCTCAATTTCTGAGGCTGGCCTTGCACCTGTGATCCTCCTGTCTCAGCCTCTCAAGTACTGGGATTATAGGCATGTGCCCAGCTGAAAATCCTTAATTTCATGAAACACAAATTCAACTGCTAGGAAGGTTTCAACCCTGTATATGTAAGTCCTTCAAACTTTACCTACAAAGCACCACCCAGAGCTAGTTTCATTTCTTCCATTCATTGCATTCATTTATTCACTTGCACAAATGTCTTTTGAGTCCAACTATGGACCAGGGACTTCACCAAGCAGAGCAAGCAAGTGGCAGGGGATGGTGCCATTTACTGAGACAGGGAGTCCTGGGGGAGGGGGAAGGGTGTGTGGTGAGTTTGGGTATAGCTGTGTGTTTGGGGGATCGGGAGCAGTATTTTGGATATGTGGTGTTTTTGATGCTTACTTAAAAGAGTGGTTTGCTAAAGCAAGACATTATAGCAATTACATGAGCCCCCAGAGTCAAGGGAGGAATTCTAGGTGGAATTCAGGTTTGGACACTGCACCTGCAGTCACGTTGGGTAGAAGCCCACAGTTTCCTAACAAGCTTTATTCCATGAGTCACTTTATAGATCCAAATTGGATAATATTTAATATGCCTGAAATTCAATATAGTAAATACATAAAACATTCTATTAAGAAAATCCTTCTAGAAGTCACACAGCTTATTTCTATTATGTAGCCACGCGGTGCTCTCGCAAATGCACGAATGCTTTCATAGAATGCAAATAAATGGGTGCCCTGGATCTATGTGGTGAACACTTTAAAAAACTAGAATGTGTGTAATAGGAGCTGGCTTGTGAAAATTAAAAGCAAAAGGCTAAAGCCAGGTGTGGTGGCGCACGCTTGTAATCCCAGTACTTGGGAGGCTGAGACAGGAGGATCGAATGTTCAAGGCCAGTCTCAGCAACTTATCGAGGCCTTCTGCAACTTAGAGAGACCCTGATTCAAAATAAAAAAATAGAATAGGGCTGGGATATAGCTCAGAAGTAGAGTGCCTCTGGGTATAATCCCCAGTACCACAAAATAAAGCTTTTAGCTGTGGCTTGTAGCACAAACAACTAGTGCCTGGTTAGTGATTGTTGGTGTGTGTGTGTGTGTGTGTGTGTGTGTGTGTGCACCTGTGTGGGTGTGAGCAGGAAAGTGTGTGGGAGCCGAGCCCGGCTGATGGTGGAGGGAGGGCAGCTTATCTTCTTCCCGAGGCAGACTGCCCCAAACGATTACACTTCCTTACTTGGGATTCTTTGAGCTTGCATTGATCTGGATTTGGCATACACTATTTTAAAAAGATGACGCCGATGTGGGAAAAACGAAACTAGTCTTCTTACTCAAGTGCAAACTTGTGGAGCAGCCTGGAATTCCAGCCACATCTCCTTCCCAAGATGCAGCCCTCCGGAAACCCATAAAACATCAAGGCTCCCAGTGCCGCTTCACTCTCCAAGACATTTTTGTGTCTGAACTTCATCAGCCAGCGGGGCAAGACCTACATACTTCAGATTATTTGAATTTATAGATTATGACGATCATACATACCAGGGTCAGGAGAGTTTTTAGTCCGAGCCTCCTTGCCAACAGTTAGGAAAGGGTCGCCCTATTCTTTATCAAATCTTCAGAGGAGAGACTCCCCCTGCAACATAGCTGTTTGGCAGTAGATGCAGCCTTGAATCTCATCTTGAGCATCCCAGAAGCAGAGTTTGTATTTCTTAGGCCCATAAATGCTACTCATGACCATGTTTTCTGAGAACCCGGTAAGGAATCATTTATTAACTGTTGGACTTCTAAGGAATGGCTTCTCTCTCATCCTATAGGAGGAATAAAGTCTCTCCAACTGGACTCCAAAGATTGAGATCATCCAGTGAACTGCTGCCCGCAAACTTTCTCCAGCCCAGTCCAAGATGGTGGGGACAACACAAGAGGACCAAGGCCTGGGGTCCCAGAGAGACGCACTCTCTCGGGAAGCAAAGGAGGAAGCTGTTAGAGCCAAGAGAAGAATTGCTGCAAACATGCAGGGTGGGTTTTTTGGTTTATTTTATTTATTTATTTATTTATTTATTTATTTATTTATTTATTTATTGTGGTACTGGGGATTGAACTCAGGGGCATTCTACCTCCGAGCTACACCCCCAGCCCTATTTTTTATTCTTTATTTTGAACAGGGTCTCACTAAGTTGCGGAGTGCCTCACTAAGTAGCTGAGGCTGTCCTCGAACCCGGATCCTCCGGTCTCAGCCTCCCAAATGCTGGGATTATAAGCGTGTGTCACCACGCTCGGCTGCAGGGTGGGTTTTGAAGGATGAAAAGGAGTTAGGTTTCAGAGACCTGGGAGACGCAAACAGCAGTTCAGAGACGTGGCATTCGACTGTGTGACTAAGGAGCGAGGCAGAGTGTGACGCTTGGAGAACCAGCGTCCCCACTGGCTCACAGCTCGGGCGGAGGGAGGGGAGGGAAGGGGAGTCTGCAGCTCCTGCTCAGGAGGGTGACAATCACCTTGAAGGCTTTGGAGAAACGTGGATGAATGCTGAGTCGGGGGTGGGGCCGGGGTAGAGGCAGGGGCATTCCTAACATGAGCAATGTGCACTTTGGTGGCAGCGGTTGGAGCCCAGATTAGGGTAAGGCTGGGAAAGTGCCAAGACTGGACCCAAAGTAGAAAGACAGCAACTTAACTAATGTATGCTAAAATCCCAAACAGGAACCATCCTTGAAACGACTGGTTGGCAGGAGGGGCAGTTTTTAAAACCTCATTGTTTCCTGCATGCTGTACGTATCCAGTTAAGTGGGTGCCCTCTGCCTACCTGGCAGTGTCTACCGGAACTAGGATTCTGCCAAGATACAAGATGGATGTAAACCCACTGACAAAGATGCAAAAGAGCCAGGCGTCACTTGGACATTGGATTCGCTGGAATACCGAAGGGAGAATCCACACCAAGAGGTAAGGCTCAGGGAGGAAGCAAGGACTAGCAGAGCTTGGAGGCCAAGGAACTGGCCAGCAAGTGGCTTATACAAAATGATCTGCCTGCGGGGCAGATCATCAGCCCTCCAAACCCTGGATGTGTGCATGCAAGACCCCGAGGGCTGGGAGTCGGTCTCTTCCTCGCCCCGGCCAGCCGGCCCCGCCATCTTCAACTCAAGTGGTCACTCCTTAGAGAGCCAGGTGCAGCCGCCCGCACCTCCCACCTGCCAGTCCAGCCCCAACCTTCCTGGGCTAGCATGGTGCTGCCGCTTCTTCAAGCTTTGTGTCCTCGAAGCCCAACCGAGTGCCTGACATCAATCTTGGGGTTTGTTTCAAGAAGCGCCGAGATACATGCTGCTCTAAAAACATCACACAGCCACGGTGGGAATGAGGTCTGGCAGATCCTCAAAGAGTTAAACACACACTCACCATACATCTGGGGATTCTACGACTAGGTATAAACTCCAGAGGGTTGGAAACAGTTGTTCAAACAAAGACAAGTGTCGAGTTATCTATAATAGACAAAGAATACGAGGCTAGAACCCAAACGACCATTCACTAACGAGCGGAAACAGCACGTGGTCTATTCATGCGATGGAATATTATTCAGCCACACAAATAAAGGAAGTACTGATGCATGCTATAACACAGCCAAACCTCGAAATCAGGCCAAGTGAAAGAAACAAGACTCGAAGGCCAGGTATAGTATGATTTTGCTTACGTGAAAATGCAGTTAGCCCATCTCCTGAGACCGAGAGCAGAGCAGTGGGTGCCAGGAGCGGGGCTGTTGGACAGGACAGGGAGTGATTGCTTGGTGGTTGTACAACATTATGCTCATACTAAAAAACCACTGAATTGCACACGTTAAAGTGGTTCAAATGGTAAATATTATGTTATGTGAATTTTATCTCAATAAAAATAAATATGCTTTTGTAAGTCTACTTCTTGTGGAAGACCAAGATAAGTGGACCTTAGCCGCCATTCGGAGGGTCCAGATTGTCCTCCGTTCCCTGCTTGCTAGAAAACTCAGGCATGTCAGCAATTGCTTCTGTCCTCAATTTCATCTGCAAAACAGGAGCTGCATAAAGATGATCATTTTAAGCCAGTCATGGTAGCACTCGCCTGAAATCCCAGTACTTGGGAGGCTGAGACAGGAGGATTGCAGGTTCGAGGACAGCCTCAGAGATGTAGTGAGGTTCTCAGCAACTTAGTGAGATCCAGTTTCAAATAAAAAAGAAAAGAAAAAAATGACTGGGGATGTAGCTCAGAGGTAGAATGGCCCTGGGTTCAATCTCCAGTACCACACACATACACACACACACACACACACACACACACACACACACACACACACGATGATCACTTTACAAGTTTGTGCTTCAGTGTGACTGATAGTTTATCAGAATGCTGCAGGTCCTAGCAGCAGAATGTCCCACCACACAGCGTGGGGCAGGGATGAGCGCCCTCCTTCCTCCCGGCTGATGAGGTGATGCACCAAAGAACTTTAAGAGTCTGAAAGCCAGGCGTGGTGGCCCGTGCTTGTAATCCCAGTACTCGGGAGGCAGCTGAGACTGGAGGATCACAGTTTCATGGCCAGCCTCAGCAACTTAGTGAGACCCTGTTTCAAAACAAAGAAGAAAAAATAGGGCTGAGGGTATAGCTCGGAGGTAGAATGCCCCTGGGTTCAATCCCCAGTACTGCAAGAAAAAAAAAAAAAAAAAAAAAGAGCCTGAAAGTTCAGTAGATCCTGAGAGTTACAAAAAAAAGCTAATAACCTACTCTTCTAAGGGGGGGAGGGCTTGCAAAATGTATTTTTCTTTTGTTTTTAATTAAGATTGACCTTTCTGAATCTCTGGCTGGAGGCGGCTCTGGTAATGAAAAACGATGTCACTTACTGGTGATACTAACAGTGACGGAAGGAGGAGAAGGGTGATGCTCGTGGACTGGCACCCCTAATTGCTGGGGCGGTGGCGGGGGGTCGGGGGAGGAGAGGCGGACACTTGAGTCACGCTTGAGCAGGGGACTGGCCCAATCTCACTGAAAGCCGCTAGGAGCGGGGTACGCTGGGCAATTTATTCTTGGCCTTTCCTTTAACTCATCCAGCAACCGGAAAAGCAAGGGGGACGCGTGGAGCTCAGCCTGGGAAGAAATGCAATTTTGACACCAGGGGTCCCGACTGCCTCCAAATGAGGTGAGACCAGGGCCTGGCCTTCGGGGCAGGAAGGAAGGGAGGACGGAAGGAAGGAAGGAGGAAGGCTGGAGGAAGGTGAAAATTAGAGAGACATAAATGAAATTCATCTGCTTTGCTGCTTCAAAGAAGGCAGGGGCAGGGGTGGCGGGCGGCGGGCGGCCTGTGGCAGGGTGTCCACAGAATGGCTGCTGAATGATCACCGCCTGGAAGGCCAGGTCTCCTAAAACCCTAGATACGCTCTGACAGTCTCCAGGCAGAAGTCAACCTGTGCGTCACAGACAAGGGGGAGGCTGCCAGTCAGGGAAGGCTTCCTAAGGGCACTCCAGGAACTGAGATTAAGCTGTGCTATATTACACTATACTACACTATACCGCTCCTGCATTCTCTATTATGCAAGACTTGGTACAGGGGAGCAATCACATTCACGATTAGAAACACCTATGAGTTTAGGACCCACAGTGTCGCTGTAATTTATGAAAGCAAGGATGCAGTGGAATTTATGTGGTCAGAAACTCTTTTTTTTGTTTGTTTTTAAGAAGCATTTTATTGGCTCTAGACAAATAGCATTCACTTTTTTTTTTTTTTTTTTGTATTGGGGATTGAACCAGGGGCATTCTACCTCCAAGCTACACTCCCAGCCCTGTTTTATTTTTTATTTTGAAACAGGGTCTTGCTAAGTTACTGAGGGTCTCAGGAAGTTGCTGAGGCTGGCCTCAAACCTGTGATTTTCCTGTCTCAGGCTCCCAAGTACTGGCGTTACAAGTCTGTGCTGCCACACCAAGCTGTATTCGCTAATTTTTAAAAAGTAGAAAACCAGTAAACAGCTTGACAAAATCATCCAGAGATGTTAATTAATTAATTAGCTAATTAATTAATTAATTTTTGTATTAAGGATTGAACCCAGGGGTGTTCTATCTCTGAGTTACACACCTAGACCTTTTTTTTTTTTTTTAATTATTTTGAAACAGGATCTCACTAAATTGATGAGGCTGGCCTTCAAACCTGGAATCCTCTGTCTCAGCCTCCCAAGTACTAGTAGGATTACAGGTAGGTGCATGCTACCACACCTGGCTCAGAGATGTGAATTTAAAAAGGAAGTATCTCCAAGCTCCCACCACATCCCCTACTTTAACTGCTACAAGGCTGGGATGGGCTTCCTTGCCTGACTTTTTCGAAGCACCAGCACATATGTAGTTGCTTGTGCTATGTTTTATCTCTGCTTTTTACTGAGCGCTTCAGAGGTACTCAGCACGACGTAGCGATTATCCCCTTTGGTTCCCACAAAGCCCTCGGGAGGCAAGTACTATGATACCCCCACTTTTACATATGGGCACACTACAGCTCAGAGAAGTTAGGAACTGGCCTGAGGTCACCCAGCTTGCAGATGACAAGCATGGTTGCAGACTTGGGCTGTTAACCGTGATACTGACATCTGGCATGGGCCTATTTCATGGAGAACCAGATCGCTCTTTTTCAGGGCTGCATGATATGGCACATGAGGAATACTCCAAATTTCACTTCCCGTGTTTCCTTATTGAGGGACATTTAGTCTGCCTCCAGTGTTTCTCGGATTATGAATATAGCTATGATGAATTTCTGTAGTATAGCAGAACAACTATTAGATCAAAAGCAGTGTGACCTCGGGGTGGGTAGTGGCTCTGTAAATCTAAACTCCCAGCAAGAGCGGCTGTGTGCCCGGGACTGGGCATTGCTCATTCCTTTAATTTTTGACAATCCGATACATGGGAATTGAATCCAATAGTTGTTTTACCTGCTCGTAATTGAAGTTGAAGGGGCCTTGTTTCGTGCTTCTTCTGTGATTTTTCATATTCTCCTCACGTGGCTGTACTGCCTCTTTTCCCTACTGATTTTGGGGCACTCTCTATGGATTTGAGTATTAACCCTTTATCTGTTACACATGTTTCCCATATTTCTTCCCCAGTTGGCCATCCATACTTTAATTTTGTTTATAGTTCCTTTCACCATGAGTTCATGAAGCTGAATTTGTTAAACATTTTAAGATCTCGGAGCTTCCTTTCATGCTTTTAAAGGCCTTCTCCATGACTATAAAAGTCTATTACTTTATTTTCTTTGAGCATTTTATGGATTTAAAATGCAGCGTGTGGTATGAATTAGGGATCTCTATATTTTCCCAAAGAGATTGCCAGTTGACTCGACACTCTGTATTACACTGCCCAGCATTTCCTATAGATCCCAAAGTTACCTTTATCATATAGTAAATTCTCTTGTGCATATGAACCTACTTATGGATTCTCCATAAGATGTTTTAAAAACTGGTAAGGCAAGTGCCCCCTAATTATTTCTCTTCTTAAAAATATTTCTTTGCCCTTTTGGTCACTTACTCTTTGGTATGAACTTTAAGTACAACTTTTCAAGCTTTAAAAAGTCCTATTAGAATTTTACTGGAATTGCCCAGAAGTGCGTTACATTAACTTGAAGAGAACTCACTTTACAATACCGAGTTCCTAGCCAGGAGGGGACTGTTACATTCATTAATCAAACTCTTCATGTGCTTTAGTAAAGCTTTATCATTTGACTCATATGCATTTTTTTTTTTTTTTTTTGGTTTTTTTTTTTGGCGGTACTGGGGATTGAACTCAGGGGCATTCTACCTCCGAGCTATACCCCCAGCCCTATTTTTTTATTCTTTATTTTGAAACCGAGTCTCACTAAGTTGCGGAGTGCCTCACTAGGTAGCTGAGGCTGGCTGCGAACTCGGATCCTCCGGTCTCAGCCTCCCGAATGCTGGGATTACAAGCGTGCGCCACCACGCCCAGCTCATATGCATTTTTTAAAAATTTTGATTTCATATTTTTATAGAATGTGATACAATCGTGAAATTTTTTTTTTTTTTACCATAATATTGTATTGTGGCTAGAGCTGGGATATGGAAAAAAAAAAACCCACTCATTTTTGTTGATTCACATTGTAATAATAAATCAACGTTTCTAGAGGTTTATTACTTCTGACCCATTTGTTACAATTTGTACATAGTTTCAACATGTCCTCCAAAGGCTCAGGTGCTCAAAGCTTGGTTCCCAGGGTGGTAGTACTGAGGTAGGAGAACAACAGGGTAGGTCATTGGAAATACTGCCCTTGGACAGAATTAATCCAGTTCACTTAGGGCCCCAGTTAGTACCTGCGAAAGCAAGTTATAAAAAGAGCAAGGCTGGTCTCTGAATCCCATGTATTCCCAGTCTCACTATGTGAGCTCTTCTGCATTTGTTATGCCAACTACAATAAAACCCTAACCAAACCAAACAGATGGGGCCACCCAATCTTGGACTTGCAGCCTCCAAAACTATGAGCTAAATGAACCTTTCTTTATATAAAGTGTCCAGCCTCCGTTATTTTGTTATAGCAACAGAAAGCAGACTAATACACCACTGCTTCTGATATTTTTCACACGTGGAGATGGACAGATGGGTTGTACCCTTTATGCTATTAACTTAGTGAGTTACACTGATCCACTGATATTGGACTATCTCTGCCTTCCTGGACAGAATCTATAATACCATGGTGTTTTGCTGCACTTGGTTTGCACCTATCTTGATGAGTGAGATGGTTCCATGTTTTCATAGTAAGAGTTAACCTGGTCTGTAGACTAGGCCTGGATGTTTTCTATCTTTCACTATGCTCTGGAGATATACAAATTGTCAGTAACAAAATCTGTGCTTTAGGAGAAGACTTGGCGATTTTTCAAAAAGAATCAGATGGCTGGTCAGAATGGATGGCTAGACAGAAAGACAGAAGAGCAACTTTATGCCACGGTTATTTTCTTTTCATGTGATCCTTCTTGAGCTAACTTTGATAATTTATAATTATTTAAATTTTCAAATTCACTACTAAAAAGATAGATGCATAGAAAATTCTTGTGAACTTTTGGTTATATCTCCCTCTTTTCCCCAGTTAAGAGTGCCAGAGGTTCCTATCTTACCGATATTTCAAAGGAGATGGATGTTTTTGTTTGTTCAGTTGTGCTGGGGACTAAACCCAGGGCTTTGTGTGTGTGTGTGGTAAGCATGTGCTCTGCCACTGAGCTACACACCCTGTCGCCCAGCTCCAATGAAATGTTTCTCAAGTTTTATTTATCAAATCTGTTAGTTTGTCTTCTATAACTTCAGAATTTACATTTATTTCTTATGTTATTTGCCATTTATTTTATTGCTCTTTTTCTTAAATATTGATTTGAATACTTAGAATTGCTGGAAATGAACTAGGATTCTTATAAATGAATTTAAGACTACAGTTTAGCTTCTAAGAACCACTTTGGTTTCAGCTTATGGGTGTGTATATGGAAAGCTCTTGTTCTCTAACTTCTTAGCAGTCTATTATTTTCATCTTGATTACTTCTTTAACTTGAGTTACAAAAACGCTGTTCACACAAAATCCTACGAATAAGTGTTTATAGCATCATTGTTCACAATACCCAAAAAGTGGAATCCACCCGAATGCCCACTGATGGATGACAGCACAAACAAAACGTGGTAGAATCCTACAGCGGAATATTACTGAGCCGTAAAATGGAATGAAGTTCTACTGACATGCTACAACATGGATGAACCCTTACAACAGGCCACCTCTACACTCACAATCCAGGAGCTCTCTGAGCTGGTACACTGGGGATTGATTTTGATGGAGGCTTTGAGTGTAATTGATTATTAACTCAATCTCCATCTTCTCTTTCCTCCCTGGAGGATGGAGTTGAGGCCTAAAGTTCCAGGCTTCTACTATCGGTCTTTCCTGCATGGGGACTAGCTCCCAACCAGGGACCGGCCAAGAGTTCCAGGGACCTCACTAGAACCAAAGATGCTTCTGTCATCCAGTACATAACCAATTACTAGGGCAAAAGGCACACCTAGTACCCCTGCTGCTGAGGAAATTAGAAGCATTTTAGGAGCCCTATGCTAGTATGCCAGGCACCAGGGGTGTGTGCCCACGTTCGAACATGCACACACACACACACACACACACACACACACACACACACGTCCAAGGCTAGTCCATCGAGGGAGAAAATAGTTTATAAATTGCCAAGGGTGGAGGACAGTGGAGTGACTGCTGATGGGCACAGGGTTTCTTTTTTGGGAGGGATGAACATGTCCTGTTGAGACTGAACAACTCTGTGATGAATATACCAAGATCTATCATACTGTACACTTCTTTTGTATGTGTATGTGGTACTGGAGATTGAGCCCAAGGGCATTCTAACTCTGAGTTGTACCCCAGCCCTATTTTATTCTTTTATTTATTTTTTAAATTTTAATGGGTTTTTTTTGTTGGGTTTTTTTGTTTGTTTGTTTTCTTTTTTATTGAGGATTGAACCCAGGGACATTCTACCTCTGAGCTATATCCTCAGTCTAAATTTTTATTCTTTATTTTGAAACAGGGTCTCACTAAGTTTCGGAGAGCCTCACTAAGTAGCTGAGGCTGGCCGCCAATTCGGATCTTTCGGTCTCAGCCTCCCGAGTACTGGGATTACAAGCATGCACCACCATGCCTGGCTTATTCTTTTATTTTTGAAACAGGGTCTTGATAAGTTGCGAAGGGACTCACTTAAATTGCTGAGGCTGGCCATGAACCTGCGATCCTCCTGTCTTAGCCTCCCAACTACTTGGATTACAAGCGTGTGACACCATGCCTGGCTAAACTGTACACTTTTAATGGGTGAATTTTATGTTATAGGAATTGTTATCTCAAGAAACAATTTATAAAGAGTATTCTTAAATTTCCAAGTACTTAGACTGTCCTTGTTACCAGTCTCCAGTGTTGCTGGGTCTTGTTTGGAGGCTGTGGACTTTGCTTGGAGCGGTTCTTCTGAAACATAGGGAGCTTTTCTTTGTGACCTGGTCCATAAATATTTTAAGTATGAGTGAGTACTTGAATATGTGTTCTCTTATTATGAGGTAAAAAAGAATTTCAAATCCTCTCATTAAAACATGCTTATGAACTGTGTTGTTGATATTTTGTTTGTCAGTGATTCCTTTGTCAACTTTTGGACATGTTGAAGTCCATGAAAATTGTTTGTTTTTTCCCCTAAACCTGCTACATTTAAATAAATATAATATCCTTATTATAAGTAATATCAGCTGGGCATGGTGGCACATATCCATAATCCCAGTACTTGGGAGGCTAAGATAGGAGGATTGCAGGTTTGAGGCCAGCCTTACTAGTTTAGCAAGACCTTATTTTAAAGTAAAAAAATAAAAATTGTTGGGGGTGTTGCTAAGAGGTAGAATGCCTTGGTGCTACTTCCACTGCTACCATTCAAATCCTAGTGCTACTTCTATGCTATCATTATTACTAATATATAATGCTCTAATCTAGTGAAATTCTGTATTTTTCTCCTGCAAATCGGCTTCTGGAACCTGTTTACCAGCTCTTTCTGCAGGTTCCTCACCTGCTTCACTTAGAACCAATGCAAATCCCCAAGAAGCCTCACCACTCTTCCCCCAAACGCCTTGGGGTTCATGTGCAAGCTCCTTCGAAGGTCAACGAAGGTCAATGAAGGTCAAAGCCACGAGTGTCCTGAGTGACACAGTGTGAGGAGGAACAGTGAAAACCAACTAGTAACTCAAAGCAAAACAAAAATCTCAAGGAAAAAAAATCACACCTAAAATTGATTCAGACAGGCATTAGAAGAAACCCGACCATATGATTTACTGACAGAAACTGAACACCCTAGTGTGACCTTGTGGAAAGGAAAAAAATACTGTCTTTTTTGTTTTGTTTTGTTTTCTGTTTAGAAGCCAATGCATGGAATCTTTGAAACCGTAAGTTCACTCTGAGGGCAGGCCTCATGTGATGTTTAAAGGGTAAAAAAATTAGAGCCGGGCGTGGTGGCACACACTTGTAATCCCAGCATTTGGGAGGCTGAGACCGGAGGATCCAGGTTCGAAGCCAGCCCCAGCTACCTAGTGAGGCACTCCGCAACTTAGTGAGACCCTGTTTCCAAATAAAGAATAAAAAACGGGGCTGGGGGTGTAGCTTGGAGGTAGAATGCCCCTGAGTTCAATCCCCAGTACCACAAAAAAAAAAAAAAAAAAAAAAAAAAATTAAGCAGGTGCATACCTTCTATATTCAAGATCATGATGAAATGCCAAAATGTTCCATTTACTCTGATGTTTCTGCTTTCTGTCATTTTTGTATAGTTAACAGGATCATAATTTGAGTGAGTCGCACGTTGTAAATAACCCGGCTCCATTCTCTCCTCTTTGGTAATTAGACCACCTTTTGTAACAAAGAATCCTATAAACCATTTAACCAGGAGCGGTTGTAAACTGCTCGTATTACGAATTGGGTGCTCCTGCTGCAGGCTCTCAGGCACCAAGGAAACTCCACGCAGTTTCAACTTCACTTGCAGTTTGAGTTTCTGGAACCAATCGGATAATTGATATGTAGGTATAAAAATCTATAAAGAATTTTGGAAGAAAGTGATGCCTACTGCCCCAGTGGGTTCACATCAATGCAAAGGAAGCATGTTGCCTAGATTCGGGGTCACACGCAAGACTCTGCCCTCAGCATCTCTCCAGCTGCCTGGGATAAGATGAAGACACCAGCACAGAACAGAATTGGAGTGTTTTCAGTGCTGGGGACTGAACTCAGGGCCTCACACAGGCTGGACCAGTGCTTTTGAGATTTTTTTTTTTTTTGCAATACTGGGGATTGAACTCAGGGGGCATTCTACCTCCGAGCTATACCCCCAGCCCTATTTTTTATTCTTTATTTTGAAACCAAGTCTCACTAAGTTGCGGAGTGCCTCACTAGGTAGCTGAGGCTGGCTGCGAACCCGGATCCTCTGGTCTCAGCCTCCCGAATGCTGGGATTACAAGCGTGTGCCACCATGCCCGGCTTTGAGATATTTTTAAATGTAGACAAGACATCATGGAATACAAGCTTCTCAAAAAACTAAAATGACCCATCCGCTTCACAACACTTTCCCAGGGAATGGACTCTTCACACTTGCCAGTTTCTAAACTAAATGAATAGATTTGGGTAAGACCTCAGGAATCACTCGGCAGGGAGGAAGAAATCGTTTTCAGGGGCCACTTAGGAAAGAGCTGAAGAAATTTAATCTACTAGAGAGCAAAAGAAAAAGATACATAAACAGTATTTTTATATCTTCTAGTAACGGTAAAACTAAAAAAACCCCCAATACCCCCAAATATGCTGTACTCTCAAAGACAGATTTCAACTGATAAGATTTTGAAATGAAACAGCTTTCCTGAAGTCTGTAACACACCAATGGGCTTTTAAGCCAAGGGGTGGGAGAAATTGGAAAGAACTAGAGGAGGAGGAAAAGATAGGCTGAATCTGTTCATACTGGGAGGGTGCCAGAAGCTTGGGGGACCCTCCCATCCTTAGCTTTCCCTTCTCACCCCAAGCAGATCAGTTCTACATCATCTTAAACAAACAAACAAACAAACAAACAAACCCAAAACTCAACTGGATAAAACAAAAATAAAAAGGAAAACCACTAGCCCTTAAACTCTTTTCAGGATTAAAATTCAATTTCTTTAGTTAGGATAGGAATCAGTATAATTCTTTGTCCATTTCTCTCTGACTATGCATATATACCCCCCTCAGTATACCATCTTCGTGTCGAAAAGTAAATGTCACACAAACCAATCAGTGGAGGAGAACAAAGTTTCCAATTCTATTTTCCAGAGTTTATATTCCTGAATAGACTTAAATATATGACACGCTACTGTCTGTCACCTGTCCTGCTCATGCCATGCCATTTATCTAGAAAGCCTTTCCTATTTGTTGTGGCATAAATCTGGCCACCGGTAGTTATAGAAATTGAAGAGGTACAGCTGAAAATAAAATGTGACCATTCCCCAGAGTCTTTTGTAACAACTGGGACGATATTAGCTAGCAAATGGCAGCGCAGTTATCAACAATGGGACAAAAATTGGCCTCTTCCCATGTACAGAAAAAACACTGCACGGTGACTGTGGAGAGGACAAATGTCCCCTGCAGAGACCGAGGGACCCCTGCTCCCTGGGGGTACCCGAGACCCAGCGAGGCGCCCCTCCCCCATGGCCACGGGCTCCCTGTTTTCGGTTTGTTTTTGTATGTTCTGACCACACGAAAGCTACTTGTAAATGTTTCTCCTGCTTCCCTTTAGGAAGCCCAGGGCTTGGTGTGTTCTGTGCATCCCTCCTAAAAAGTGAGTGCAGGAAGAGGCGCAGACTCTAGACAGTCTGCCTTTCTTCCTGCGTCTGCTCAGTGTAGCAACTGGCTGCTGGGAAGCCAGGGGAGGGAGGCGGATGGAGCCTGGGGCCCTGGCGCGCTGGGACTGACCCCAGCACCTGGACAGCCAGGCACTGCGCACTCACCAGAGAGCGTCCAGGGCTGAGCCCCAACGTCGGCGCTGGGGATGCCCTCAGTGGTGTTTACCCAAGGGCATGAGGCAGCGCACAATTTTTTACATTAATGGAATACACTTAGGATTTGTGCCTTTTTAGTCAATAAGACTTGGAAAAATTAAAGTTTAAAAGTTCCCAAATAGGTGAAATAAGCAGGAGAAGATGGCTCTAATTTCTTCCTTTTGTGCTTTTTCTTCAGATACATCATCATCATCATCATCATCATCATCATATTATTATTATTATTATTATTATTATTATTATTATTATACTGGGGATTAGACCCAAGGACATTCTACCTTTGAGGTGCAACCCCAGCCCTATTTTATTTTATTTTTTTTTTAATTTGGAAACAGTCTCGCTAAGTTGCTGAGGCTCGTACACAATGGAATTTTACTCAGTCATATAGAAGAACAAAATCATGCCATTTGCAGGGAAATGGATGGAACTGGAAAACATTGTTAAGTGAGATTAGTCAGTCACAAAAAAATAAAAAAATTGGATGCTCTCCCTAATATGCGGAAGCTAGGGAGAAAGTAGGTCATAAGAGGGACTCTAGACGAAGAAAGAGAAACCCTAGATAAGCAAAGAAGGTGACTTAACTGAAGGTGATTGGGGGGGGGGACACCCTAATGCACATGATGTACTTTCACAAACATCAAAATCAATCACTAAACTGAACTTGAGAAGGAGGGAGGTGGAGGGAGTGGGGTGGGAATTGGGGAAAGGTTAAATGAGAAATGTGTGCATGTGTGCCTTTATCAGCTTGTACCTAACAAAGAGGTATGATTACAATGCACCAATTAAAAAAAAAAAGTTGCTGAGGCTGGCCTCAAATCTGAGTCCTCCTGTATTGGCCTCTAAAGTACTGGGATTAGAGGCATGCACCACTGCGCCTGGCTCTTCAGTTCCCTTTTGCAGTGACCTGACTTTTCTACCTTCTGGTCTCCCTACACCCCCAACCCCCTTTTACACCACTAACATACTAATATTCCCATAGTCAGCTCTGGTCAAGTGGCATTCCTGGTCTAAAATCTTTGGTGGCTCTCTGTGGTTTGGCACTGTCTATAGATTTCCCAGTCTGGAACTGAGACCCCTCCAGGGTCAGCCATGTCCCCTGGTCCCTCGCTCCCAAGGGCCACTGCTAAGCCCGTCCTATGAAGATCTCCCACCCTACACGTGCCATCTACGCCTATTTCCATCTGTCCCTGTATTTTCACCACAGACTGTTAAAATTTTATCTGTCCCTCTCCAAATTCCTCCAAATGGACTAACATAGTAGCAGTAAGCCAGGAATGGTGGTGCAGGCCTGTAATTCCGCCTACTTGGGAGGCTGAGACAGGAGGATCACAAGTTTGAGGCCAGCGCATGGTAACTTAGCGAGACCCTGTCTCAAAACCAAAAATAAGAAGAGCTGAGGATGCAGCTTATGGTAGAGCCCCCTGGGTTCAATTCCTAGCAATACATACATACATACACACACACACACGCAGCAGTTTATTATGAGCTTGTTAATTAGTAATGTTTTGATGCTCTTTACCACATAGGATGTCCGCCCCAAGCCAGTAAGGTCCTCTCTCTCACTGTCTGAGGCACCCCATGTGCCCGGCAGTGACTGGCCCTCAGCAGATGCACAGCGATGATTTGCCAGTCCAACAACGACTTTCAGGAATGAGAGCTTGTTTCCCACACAATGTGCTTTGTACTAATCATTTCTTTTGGGTAAAATACCAGGGCAACATGTGTAAGCCCAACATTCCAGAGGAGGAACTAGAGCTCAGAGATGTTAATCGACTTGCCTAAGGCCTCACAGCTCAGGAAGGTCAGAATTCAACCTCGAGCCTTCCCTCCCCTGCTGGTGTTGACTCTTTGTGAACTGAGAGGTTTCTGCCCATCCTGGGGTCCTCCAAAGTGCCCAGTCAGAGCTTCACAAGGCAGGAGCTCCCCAAACACTCAGCGAGTCATCAAAGAGGAGGTCACCAAGGAGCGGACTTAGCATGATTTACAGAGTATCTCTTTAAAAAGAAAACCTGGAGTGCACAATAAACCACAGCCCCAACGAGCTAATTAATACGAGGAGGCCAGTTAATTAGTGAAAGGAAGCCGCTCACCCCGAGTGCACTTGATGGTAGCCAGCAGACCCGAGTCGGATGGGGCTCCTGGGAGCGCGGGTCTCCAACACAGAAAAGTTAGTTGAGAGTCGGAGGAGGGATCTGAATGTGAGCAGAGACTTCACGGAAGTCTCTGTGATTTATTTGAATACATGCATCATAATTTCCAGGCATATTTTTTTTCTAGTTAATTTTTTATTACTGAATTTCAACTTGATTGCAGGAATTTGGTGTGCCTGATGCCAATCTTTTCAAATTTGATGAAAATTGTTTTATAGTTCAATTTTCTTAAATATTTTTATTGCAGTCAATATTCATTTTTTTTTTTTTTTTTTGGTACTGGGGTGGGTACTGGGGATTTAACTCAAGGGCATTCTACCTCATAGCTACACCCCCAGCCAGTTCCTTTGATTTTATTTTGAAATAGGGTCTCACTGCATTGCCAAGGCTAGTCTCAAACCTGCAATCCTCCTGTCCCAGCTTCTCAAGTACTGGGATTATAGGCGTGTGCCACTACACCTGGTTTGCATTCAATATTTGTCTGTGTGGGGGGAGGTGGGAGACACACACACACAGGATTGAACACCCATGGGTGTTCTACCTCTGAGCTAAACCTAGGGCTTTTTATTTATTTTTCTTGCTAAGAAACCATGCATTGGCTTGAAACATGTGATCTTCCCAAGTAGTGTGATTACAGACAAGTGCCGGTGTGCCTGGCAATATTCTTCTTAAGTACTTTATGGTCCTTGAAAAATACATATTTTTCAGATGTTAGATGCAGGTTTTTTTTTTTCTTTGTGTGTGTGTGTGTGTGTGTGTGTTAACTCTCAACTTCAACTTTTCTCTATCTTTTTGTTGTAGAGATGATTCTTGTAAATAGCACATTGATAAAATTTTTAAAAATCATGTCTGATAATTTTTTTTGTTTTGTAGTACTCGGGATTGAACCCAGGGGCAGTCTACCTCCGAGTTATACCCCAGCCCCAATTTTATTCTTTATTTCGAAACAGGATCTCACTAAGTTGTGGAGTGCTTCACTAGCTGAGGTTGGCTGCAAACCTGCAATCCTATTGTCTCAGTCTCCCAAGTACTGGGATTACAAGCGTGTGCCACCATGCCTGGCTCCAGTCTGATAATTTTTGTCTCTTAATTGGAACGGTTTGTCCATTTACATTTAATATAGTTCTGTGACTATTCTAGGACTATTGAAATGTATACACAATATATCAAAGCCACATTCTGTCAATTTCTTTACCTTTCTCCCAAATAACAGATTATATTTCATCATCTTCTGATATGCTATTGTTGACACATATTTTGGGGGTTTTAAGCTCATAAGTGTTGGTTCAGATTTACTCAAAGATATATCGCTTTTATTTTTTTGTTTAGCTGTGTATTTTTATTTGAGACTTCTTTTGTTCTTTCCAAAGTACACTGTGTGTGTGTGTGTGTGTGTGTGTGTGTGTGTGTGCGCGCATGCGCGCACTACTGGGGATTGAACCCTGGGGCTTTCAACCTCTGAGCTACACCCCCGGCCCTATATTATTTTTATTTTGACACAGGGTCTCACTAGGTTGATGAGAGTCTCACTATTTGCTGAGGCTGTGCTCGAACCTGTGATCCTCCTGTCTCAGCCTCCGAAGTACTGGGATTACAAGTGTGTATTACACACCTGGGTCAAAGTACACACTTTAGAATTCCCTTTCATAGGATCTGTCCATCCTTTTTTGGGGGTCTGATAATGGCTTTATCCTCACTCTGGAAAGTCGAGTTTACGTGGGCACACAGTCACAGGCGGATGTGATTTTTTTTTCCCTCGGCATGTGAAGACATCACTTCATGGCTTTTGCTCTGCCATTCATGTCATCAGTCAACCTGCTCCTGTGACAGTCACCTGTCTCTGTCTCTGACTGCTTAAGATGGTCTCCTTGTCGTGGCACTGTGAGATATTATTGTATGATATCTAGGTATAGATTGCTTTTTAAAAAAATGATTCTTTTTAGGATTTGCTGTTAGTCCTGAATCTGTGGACTAGCATCCTTTATCATTTTTAGGAATTTCACTAATCTCCTTGTCTCTTAGCCCTCTTCCATATTCCCCCTCACCCCCTTCAGGGTACATTTTGAATATTTATTCAATTTTATCTTCCAATTTATTAATTATTTCCTCAATTTTGTCTAATTGGTCATGGCCTATCTACCTTTTAGTGTTAGTGTCTACATTCTCTATTTACATAAAGTACACTTGCTTCTTTCTCAATACTTGCCATTGTAATAGTTTGCTCCTTAGACAAATTTCCAACCTCCTCTTCCATTTTTCAAACACAGTAAGCATACTTATTATTTCTGATAAATTCAGCATCTGACCCTATTGTGGGTTGGTGCTCTTTCTTTTTTTTTTTTTTTGGCGGTACTGGGGAATTGAACTCAGGGGCATTCTACCTCCAAGCTACACCCCCAGCCCTATTTTTTATTCTTTATTTTGAAACCAAGTCTCACTAAGTTTCGGAGTGCCTCACTAGGTAGCTGAGGCTGGCCGCGAACCCGGATCCTCCGGTCTCAGCCTCCCGAATACTGGGATTACCACGCCCGGCTGGGTTGGCGCTCTTTCATGATGACTTGTCTTATGTTTGGGGATTTTGGGATGGTAGCTAATATATGTTCAGAGACTTTCTGGGAGGTTCTTTATGGTCAAATTAAGGTGGAGTCCTCCGCAAAGAATCTGTACTTGCTTCTGCTAGGTGCCAAGATTGTTAGCCAAATGTTTTTGTGCCCATTCAGCCGGTGTGAATTTTAGCTGTAAATCCATGAGCTGCTCTGAGGTTACAATTTTTTTTCTACAGGGATTTATTTTTTGCTCCTCTACACAGCTCTATGTTTCAGGACAGAAAATTTTCCTTGGAGGAGCCTCAGGTTTTTTCCCCCCCTAACTTGCCATTACCAAGAGAATGTAGCTCAGACAGACCAGTTCCAAGGTGGGAGGAGTCTTAGTAATTACACCGTCCAACGTGGGTGGGCCTAGCATTCTGGCCTTCTGTGTCTCTGGAGGTTGTAAAAACCTAAGAGCAAGTTCAGGATGCAAGCCAGCCTCCTGCCTTCAACGTCTCTTCCTGGTCTTTAGCATTTGAGCATTTCTTCCAGTCTTATCAGATGATGGTGCACTGGAAACCCATTCCATCCCTTCTCCAAGCAGTATCGTTTATAGTGGTTCAGAATGAGAGCTTTGAAACCAAATGGCGTGGGTTCAAGTCCCTGCATAACATTTGCAGCCTTCAGAAGTTAGTTAAATTCTGCTTCAATATTTCTACCTGAAAAATAGGAATAACAAAAGCACTTGCCTTTTTGTGTGTGTGAGGCTTAAATGATTTAATGCATGTAAGATACTTGGAACATGTTCACACTAGAAGAAAAAAATGCTATTATTACCATTACTGTTAGATTGGGGTGCTGTGAGATGACAAGACCTTACTTTACAATGCTGACCTCCCACTGCAGAATACAGCTCTTACAAGATCATGCTGTAAACTGAAGCTCTACAAAATTTAACTCTACACCAACATTTCTGCCAACGCATGCCTATTTATGAAGCTTCTATTTAAGAATGTACACAAAACACATTAATATATGCGTAGTGGTGAATGGCAGACACTCTGCTAAAGCCTCCCATCTATCCCTTTGTAATGTAGGGCCAAGTGGAGGCGCATTCAAATTAAAATGCACAAATCAAAATAATCTAGACTAACTTTAATGTCTGATGGAGAGAGTGAACCGTGGCATATTCACAGGATAAGAACTGGGATCTATCAAAGCCCTTACTAGGCCTTACTTGCTTTTACTAAGCCTTATGAGCTAGATACACAAACATGAAGCACAAGATTTTTCAGGCCCACAGTAACTGTGTTTAGAAAGGTGAAAAGCCACCATATTACAAAATAATGTAAAGATACATGTGCTATATACCTAACCAGAGAGATAGCTTTAGTAAGACAAGGTGGGTATTTCTTAATTTTAATAAGTGCATTTTTTTCTCTTTCTGTGGCACTAGGGATTGAACCCAGGGGCATTCTACCTCTGAGCTATTTCCCTCACCCCTACTTTATTTTTATTTTGAAACAGGGTCTCTCTAGATTGATGAAAGTCTCACTACTTGCTGAGGCTGTCCTTAAATCTGCGATCCTCCTGTCTCAGCCTCCCAAGTTCTGGGATTACAAGTGTATGCCACCGTGCCCAGCTACATGTGCATATTTCTAAATGAAAGTGTCAAAATGAATCTTGCTATCATGAACAGAGCTTTATATTTGAATGCTCGATTTATACTGCTGGTATGAATGGAGTCTTCAGTTATAAGGTAGAGAAGAAGCCCTCTAAGAGAAATAACTTCCTGTTGATTTGTCTGCAATTTTTCTTAACAAGAAAAGGGAACACAGTTGGCTAAATTGAGGTTCAGGGTTGTGCTCCAGAGTGCCCCCTTGCGGCTGCTCTGTGATACTGAATGGACGCCTTTCTTCTTCACAGTGTGCGCTGCCAGGCTTGGTCAGTAGAGGGCGCTGCAGGGACATGGCCGCGGTTCCAGAGAACCACATTTTCACCTTTTCTTGCTCCTGCTTCTTGGTCTTTCTTTGGTGCAGGTATATAAGCACATCTGGTGCACTCTGCTCCAGTTGTGCATCCAGGGTGCTCAGTCCCTTAGTGACCACACAGCCCTGTCCACGGCCCACGAGCCGCCTCTTGATGGGCCTCCCACACAGATCCCGCATGCTTCCGGCTTTGTGCCTATCGTGGCGCCAACTGCCCACCAGCCGCAGCTGCCTGTGCCCCAGAGGGCTGGTTCCTGCTAGCCTAGCAACTGGGGCCCAGCTGGGGTCCATGCCGTCACCAGCAAACTTTGTCCACATCCTCTCCAGAGCAACCTGAAGCCTGGCCTTGGGCAGGGACCCGGGACCCTCCCAAGTCTGTCCTTCCTTAGTTATTCTTCTTCGGCCCCTCGTATCCTTTAAAGTTACTTCCCTCGACATTTTTAGAGTTACTCCCCTAACTTAGCTTACTACAGACTGAGAATCCTTCATCCGAAAAGCTCCAAAATCTGAAACTTTTAGGCACTGACATGGTCCTACAATGGAAAATTCCACACCATGAATCATTGTTATACACAGAAAATTATTAAAAATATTGAATAAAACTGCTTTAAGTTTATGGGTGTGAAGTGTCTATGAGATATAAGTGAATCGGGTCTGGAATTGGGTCCCATCCCCAAGATAACTTATAATGTACATGCAAATATTCTAAAATCACCCCAAATCTGAAATCTGAAACTTTTCAAAATGCTTGATTTCAAGCATTTTGGGTAAAGGCTATTCAACCTGCAGTTCTGTATATTAAACTTCCCCTGTTTAAATTCTTGTGTGGTTTCTGTCTCTTGATTCAACCAAGACTAACGCAGTGGTTAACTCTTCTTTTATGAATTCATTGTCACGCATTCCTTCCTCAATACCACTTACTCTATTGCTTAAAAAAGAAATGGTGTCTATTTGTGTCTACTTTGGCTAAAATATTGGCCAACTACATACTCCTCACATGCTCTGAAGAACTTTGAATGGTAGCAGGCCGCAGATTCCAAGCTTATTTTGTTATTATATTACACGGGCAAATTCTGAGCCCGGCTTT
Organism: Graphiurus murinus; assembly: GCA_004027655.1. Classification (NCBI taxonomy): domain Eukaryota; kingdom Metazoa; phylum Chordata; class Mammalia; order Rodentia; family Gliridae; genus Graphiurus; species Graphiurus murinus. Next base: position 25,392 of record PVLC010003493.1, on the reverse strand, counting down.
TCCCCTGCCGGAGGGCGTAAGGCTGGTCTATCATCTCATCCTCAATCTCTTTCCGTGCCCCCTTCTTTCTTCCACAAAGAAGGGATCGTCTTCAGTTCATAATTTCAAAATAACAAACAGAATGTTTCACTATGCCTTATTCTAAGCCATTTTATTTTCATAGGAATTTGCAGATTCTAATTACTTCCAGGGTAACAACTCACAGCTAAAATACTGAAAGTGTCCTTAAAAATGTGGGTTATGTGTCCATTTGCTCAGTGATCCTTCAGGGCCCGATATTAGATAGATCCTGGACTAGGACCTACGAACAAGGAACCCTTCCTTCTGGTCACTTTCATAGGGCCAGAACACAGGGAGGAAAGAGAGAAAAGGAAGGGAAACTTGGTAGTTAAAGATAGCCAAAAAATCCAAAGAAAATTATTAAATTTAAGTGATTTATACTGCTGGTATGAATGGAGTCTTCAGTTATAAGGTAGAGAAGAAGCCCTCTAAGAGAAATAACTTCCTGTTGATTTGTCTGCAATTTTTCTTAACAAGAAAAGGGAACACAGTTGGCTAAATTGAGGTTCAGTCTCAGCCTCCCGAATTGTTTGGTTGACTTTTGTTTGTTTGTTTGCTTGCTTGCTTGCTTGTTTTGGTACTAGGGATTGAACCCAAGAGCATTCTACCTCTGAGCTACAGCCCTAGCCCTTAGGGTCTCACTAAGGTGTTACTAAACACCTCTTTGATATCTAATGCCTCTACCTAGAAAAAAGAATAAAATATTTAAAAAAAATGAAAGTTCATATCATATCCATTTGGACTCAGGTTCCTAAATGTGGAAGCCGAGTTAAATTAAAATATAAAACAAACCCACCAGTAACCGCGGTTATTATACAAAAGCAGAAGAAAAATAATCTGCAGTATGTATATTCACTCATGTGAAGTATTTTCCCATATTCCTTGGTAACAGAAGCGAGCAAATATCTGGGATTACTCAAATTTTTCAGGGCACTTAATTCGCCAGCATGCAAATAATTTGACATTTTATAGCTGTATTTTCAGTAACATTTGAGATTCCCTGAGTAAATAGTTTCCAATTTATACGTGTCTCTTTGACATGAGAGAGGCCTTAAGAAATGCCACTGTTTGAAAGTTATCATAACGGAATTTTAAATGTAATGAGTTGCATATCCTGTCTAAGCACAGAGTTTCAACAGGACTACAAGAAATGCTCTATTCTCTCCTCAAAAAGATTATCCAAAAAGGTCAGATCAGTCTAATGATGATAAGTAACTGTCAAGAGTTAAAAAAAAAAGGGGGGGGGGAGCATTTTGTAAATTATAATTCTTTAAAACTATAAATGACTGAAGTAGGCAAAATTTATGTGCAATAAGCAAAACCAAATATATGGAACTAACACCCGTCAATGACCAGGAAAATCTAGCCCTATATTTTCATCTTTTAATTTTAAGTAAGTTCATTTCCCACAAAAATAGAAATACATTTCAAACCTCAGCATTTTCAACGTTAACCAGCCAACAGGAAACCAACATAAAATTTAAAAGAAGGAAACTATGTAGAAATATTATATAAGCAAATGCTTTTGCATTTCTTATCCCACCATGGAAGCAGAAAGCAACATTTTTGGAAGCTGATTGTGAATTACAAGAAAAGAAAAAGAGATGTCATTCTATTTATCATCCACTTGGCAAAAAACAAAACAAGACAAAACAAAATAACAACAACAGAAAAAAAAAAAACACTTTTTACACTGCAAAATTAAGCAATGCATTCTAAAATGTGGCTGTAAAAGATTTCATAAATTTTCAACCTAATATGTCAGATGAGAAAATAAACCTCGAACAATGCTCCAGCAGTCAAACAGAGCCTTCTCCAACTTCATGTTTGCCAAACACAATGTTAGGAATGTGGGATATAGCAGAGAAAGAAGTGATTATGACCTAAGTCGGCCTCCTTTCACAGATTAGGAAATTGAAGACCTTCTAGAAGTTTCTGGTATCTCTAAAAATGGCTCAGTTGCTGGTCTGAAGGGAAAGTAGAAAAAAAAGGATGCAATTTTAGAGAGACTAACAGATCACTCTGCCTTTAAAATTCTTGACCAAGCCAGGCATAGTGGTGCACGCCTGTAAAGCCAGTGCTTAGGAGGCTGAGACAGGAGGATCACAATTTAAAGAGGCCCTCAGCAACTTAGTGAGACCCTAAGGGCTAGGGCTGTAGCTCAGAGGTAGAATGCTCTTGGGTTCAATCCCTAGTACCAAAACAAGCAAGCAAGCAAGCAAACAAACAAACAAAAGTCAACCAAACAATTCGGGAGGCTGAGACCGGAGGATCCAGGTTCGCGGACAGCCTCAGCTACCTAGTGAGGCATTCCACAACTTAGTGAGACCCGGTTTCAAATAAAGAATAAAAAAATAGGGCTGGGGGTTTGGCTCGGAGGTAGAACGCCCCTGAGTTCAATCCCTAGTACCGCAAAAAAAAAAAAAAAAAAAAAAAAAAAAAGTCAACCAAACAAAAACAAAATTTCTTGACTAGCCTAACAGGATATTTCAAATTTTGCCCTTGGCAATTCATTCAGTGGATTATGCATTGTCTCTAAGAATCTGAAATTTGGAAGGGCATCTCAGATCAATAGCCCAAACTCATCCAAGGAGAATATCGAAACTGCACGTAAGTTGTGTTCTTTTAGGGAAATGCCTGGGTCTCTTTTACCTGCATAACCAGGGAGCCGGGCAGACAGAGCTCCACAGATTCATTGTGGTGCTCGTCACAATGGCGAAGCCATCAGTTGTATGACTTTCTCCTTGAGCGCTGATAGGGGATCTATGGAATCGGGCTGGGGACTGGGAACTCTGAAGAAAGGAGAGGAGAGAAGGAAGCCAGACGTGGGTCAGAGAGACAGAGTTTGGGGTTACTGACCCACGAAAGCTAAGTGAGAGCCTCCAGGCAGAGGAGTGGGTGAAAGAATTGGGGAAAGTGCCTACCGAGAACATTCTGGAAGGTAAGCGAGGTCATGGAAGGAACGCACTTTGTTTCCTAGACCTTTCCCTGCCAGTGAACAGACCTTCAATGTCACCCTACCCCGAGATGCACTGTTACGTCAGCTCAGGTAGACTCAGAAGAAATTCTGCAAAATTACCCCAAAATGTCTTAATTCTGCTTAAAACCTTGTTCACTTGGTGGTAAAATCACAAGGGTTAATGTTAAAGAGGAAAAAAAAAAAAATCACCAAACCATATCATGCCTTCTTTTCTTTCCTAGGAAATTGCAAGTTATATAGGGTCTTACATTTGTTCTTCTTTTTAAATGGGAAAAAGCTGAGAAAATAAAACTACATGTTTTATTTGTGTGTTAGCTATAGCGCCTGGGGCTATTTTTCCTTTCTCTTTCTTTCCTAAACAACCATCCTTTTAGATCTAACACAAAAGGGCATGGGGTGGGTGGGGGGGAAGTTGAGCTCCCATCAAGCAAATTTTTACTTGTGACAAAAACACTGGACCAGATGGATCATGAAACTTGCCAAGGACACAGTTAAATGTTCACAGGAGGACTACTAATGGAATTGTGAAACTTGCTGGTTCTTCGATCTCTGTTTTTGTTTTCATTCCACCTAGAACCAAGAGTTTAGAAAGGCTGCGGAAATCACCCCCAGGCAGACTAGGTCTTGCTTAGCACATTACCTAAGCGTTAACACCTCAGGTGCTCTGAATTCTAACATTTACAGCGGCAACTCCCTAAACTGTAGAATTTCACCAGAGGTATTTCAAGCATCTCTGGATGCCTTGCAAAAGAGCACAGGAAAGCTCTTTTGCAGGCCAGGTCAGGGCTGGAACAAATCCTGGGAACCGCCAAGCCAAATAAGGATGCTCCATTAAAACAGTGCAAGATCTCTGCGCTTGTTTCAGGCTCCCTGTCACTACCACCGAGGACCCCACTCCACAGAGGATGGCCACTGTTGCTGCTTTTGTTGTTACTGTTGTTTTAAGACTCTGGGAAAAATCAGTTTGTGATTCCATTTTATGGCTTCAAAGTGATGAGTAGCCTTGCAAAGAAACACTTTCCCCCCCCCCCCCAAAAAAAACCCTACAAAATCTATGCAAAGCCGGCTCCTTGCTCATCCAGAACCAGAGACCTAGAGATTACCTGCGGAACCTGTGCCGCAGGCCAATCCCTATTCTAGAAGGATGCCCCGGCAGGTGAGCTTCTTGCACCTGCCCGACCCTGCAACAGGAGGGTCTCTGCCAAACTGTCCTCAGCTGTGAAACCACCTGGACAACAACACAGGGAGACGGTGCTGGAACCTGCATTCATTCCAGCAAAACAAGCTGAGCTCTGTCATCTCCTAGGCCCAAGACAGATGGAGGTAGGAAAGGCTGCCTTGGAGCAAAACTCAGTGAAGATGAGCATAACCCACGCCGGAATCATTTCTCAGTTCCATCGGTGTTGTCTAGGGAGACAACAGTCCCTTTATCACATTAATTATACTGCTTATCTAATTAAAATCCACACTAAGTCAGGTATAGTGGCACATACCTATAATCCTAGTACTTGGGAGGCTGAGACAGGCAGGTTCAAGGCCAGCCTCAGCAACTTAGTCAGATCGTTTCAAAATAAAATAGGGCTGGGGGTGTAGCCTAGAGGTAGAACGCCCCTGGATTCAATTCCATGTGTGTATGGGTAAGACAGAGTGTGTGTGTGTGTGTGTGTGTGTGTGTGTGTGTGTGTGCGCGCACGCGCATGCATATCCTAAATTGTGCAAAGGCAAACTTCTCCACAGACCTCAGCATGGATCTCAGTGTCAATTGTTGAAATGCTTTTAATAAGATTGGAGCCAGGCATGGTGGTACTGCAATCCCAGTACTTGGGAAGCTGAGACAGGAGGATCACAGGTTCGAGGCCAGCCTCAGCAACTTAGCAAGATCCTCAGCAACATAGTGAGACCCTGTTTCAAAATAAAAAATAGGAAGGGCTGACGGTATAGCTCAGAGGTAGAATGCCCCTGGTTTCAAGCATTAAAATAAAACAAACAGAGACCGGAGGATCCGGGTTCGCGGCCAGCCTCAGCTACCTAGTGAGGCCCTCCGCAACTTAGTGAGACTCGGTTTCAAAATAAAGAATAAAAAATAGGGCTGGGGGTATAGCTCGGAGGTAGAACGCCCCTGAGTTCAGTCCCCAGTACCGCAAAAAAATAAAAAAAAAAAAAAAAAAAAAAAAAAAAAAAAAAAAAAAAAAAAAAAAAAAAAAAAAAAAAAAAAAAAAAAAATAAAACAAACAAACAAGCAAAGACTCTACTAATAAATTACAGGGCCACCCAAAAATCTCATCAGTAGGAAGGGTAGAGAAAATGTAGAGGTTAAAATCTTGGATAGCTTTCCATAGAGGCAAGACAGAATAGAGGAATTACAGGCCTATAGGAAATGTTACGAAGAAGAAAGAGGAGGAAGAGAAAAAGAAAACATGGCTTGCTGATAAAAAAAAAAAAAAAAAAAATCTGTTGACAACTTTATTTTCAAGCCACACAAAGCCTTTCGGGTATTAATTGCCTGCGTTTCCCCTGGAACTGCAGAAACTTTGGCTCTGAGACAGATGGCCGGAGCCACTGACGGTCGTCCCTCGGTGCAGTGTCAAAATGCTGCTTGGTAGTGTGACAGCCACACAGGAACGAGTGTCATATACAGTGTGCGCATGTCCTTCCCACCCCCAGGAAAATCCCATGGATCTTACTCCATTTCTATAGTGGTGCCAGGGCTCTAGACATCAGAGACTGTAAGTGTCTCTGTTCCACCCTCCTGGAGCTCACTGGACAACCTGGTGACCGCCAAGGAGGGGACTGAAGTTCTGGGTGTTTGGATGACCTCTGAATTCAAACCAGCCAGTGGGGGCCAAAGCTCCGTGCTCTTAGAGTTAACTCCTTCTCGTTCCAGTCTCAGCCATCGTCTTTGTCTTCTGCATCTCTCAGCGATGCCAATGGGGAGAGAGGAACTTGCTTTCAACCTCCCTGGTCTGGAGACGGCGAGCGCCTGGCCGCTTCTTTCTCTTGGGAACAGTCTGCTCAGTTCACCGTGCTGGGTGTTGGGCAGTTCTTGCAGAGCCTCCAGCCCCCAAATCTGAACAAACACACTGGTCCCCAGGGAAGTCGCAGCCATGCAGTGTGTCTGGCCATGAGTGGCCTAGAGGCTGGCACGGGGCCAGAGCCCAGGCTTCGGGCTCAGGATCACCCTGCACCTCGTCCCTCGGGCTGCAGAGTGCGCTTAGCAAACAGTCTCTCTGGAAGGGAGAGAGGGGTCCTGGCCGCAGGCCCGGGACGGGGAGCCCTTCATTGAGCCTCATTCTCAAACAGCTGCGAACCTTTTTCTTCGTTTATTTTCAAGCAATTAAAACTACAGCTTGCTATCATTACTGTGATCTCTCTACGCTGTGTTTAGAGGAATTTTTCCCCCTTCGTTAAGACTCCATCTATGTATCTGAGCGAGAACCGGCCAGAGATGCCGCATACTTCACCAAAGTGACCTGATTGGTGTTCATGCCTAAAAAAGCTAAATACTTGGAAAGAAGAAGTTAAAAACACGCATGCGGCCAGATTTTCCTCTCCTCTCCTTCCATGTCCACATGGAAAAGAAGAAGAAAAGCTTCTAGATATTTGCAAAGGTTTTATGAAATACGAGCTTTGGCCAAGCAAATGTTTTTGAAGATACTTGGACCATCCAAACAGAACAGATGTTTTTATAAAATTTTCCACCGGTCAGTCCTTTCAGTTGCTGGTGTGCTTCTGCCCCGGGTCCTGCTCCTGGGGAGGCTGTCGGTGGCAGTGGGTCGGAAGAAAGTCCCCCCCGCCCCCGCCACAGCATCTAACCCTTCTTGTACTTTAAAACAAGACCTCCAGCCTCACCCCTGCACCCTGTGCCAAGGCATACAGTAGGCATCTCAGCAGGAAGGGTGCTTAGACTAGGAGCTGGCATTGAACGGGGTGCACAGGCGGCAGGGGGACCACACTCTCTCCCCAACATTCATCCTCAAAGCCTACAGTTTCCGAGTACAAAGCTTATTTCTTTCTTTCTTTCTCTCTTTCTTTCTTTTTTTTTTTTTGTGTGGTACTGGGGATTGAACTCAGGGGCATTCTACCTCCGAGCTACACCCCAGCCCTATTTTTTCTTCTTTATTTTGAAACAGGGTCTCACTAAGTTGTGGAGGGCCTCACTAGGTAGCTGAGGCTGGCCTCAAACCCGTATCCTCCGGTCTCAGCCTCCGGAATGCTGGGATTACAAGCGTGCGCCACCACGCCCGGCTCAAAGCTTATTTCTTAGGAAGTCCCAAAGCATGAAGGTTGTCCAGAGCTCCCCGGGGGCTCAGATCGTGTGTTCCTTCACCTTTGTATCCCACAGTAGGACACGGCTCACCCAGCAGGCACTCTAGAAACTGGATCCACTGCACCTATAGCTAGGATAGCTATGAATACCTTCTCGGGGGCAGGGTCGAGACCAGCAGGCAGCTAACTAGAACTGGCTGCAGGTAAAAGCCAGAGAAACAGAGCAGCCCACGTGGCGAATGCAGCTCGCCATGAACTCAGCTCGGGTGTGGAGAGCCAGCCTCCCCCTGCACCAGCGAGGCAGTGTGACATACAGCCAAGTTGGGTACCAGTGAGGGGTCACTGTGTGGGAGAGGGTGGCAGCAAAATAGACCCCTTTGCGTGTTACGAGTCACAGGCAAGGCCCCAGTGTGTCATGGAACCGGTTCACATCACAGCGTGATTCCTTTTCACTTTTATTTCTTCTCCACCAGGACAAAGATGCACTCATTCCTTCCGCGGCTTCACCTCTATCCAGGCAGAGTCTTCCACTTACCGGCTAAATGCAAATTCTTCTGGAAATCCTGCCTCCTCCGCCGCCCTCCCCAAATCTTTAATCCTCTTCCTAAATGTGTACAATTTGACTCTTGCTTCTTTTTTTTTTTTTTTTTCCCCAGAGAGCCATTTGGAAAGCTTTGGGGGTTTTCAATAATTACACTAAAACACACAAGTTACTACTGTCTATAAAAAAAGTATTTTTAACCCAGCTCCCAACCTGCCAGGATTTCACCCAAACCTTTTCATTTACCATCTGCCACCCACACACAGACCCACGGGCAGCCCTTCCTTCCAGTGATGGACCGCTGGACAGCTGATTAAAGGAAATGAAAGTGATGACACAAATGTGCTTGCTTCACAAAAACGGGGGGCATGAAACAGAGGGGGACATCTGTGACCAGAAAGCACATATGTACGGAGGACGAAGCTGGTTTGGATTTGCACCATTACCGCCCAGGATTCAGAGAGAGAGAGAGAGAGAGAGAGAGAGAGAGAGAGAGAGAGAGCGCACTATGCCAGTGTTCCCCGCTCAGTGGCCGGGGACCACATATTTCTCCATGTTCTCAGTACTTCTTAGTCCAGAATATGGACCAGGGCTACTAACAATAAAAAGGAGCTGATTTTAACTTTATTTTTATGTGAGAAGCCCAAAAATGTTAAAGAAGAAAGCACGGATGCTGAGAGTTTGACATCACAGTTTGAAGTCTAGGAGGGAACACAGCTCCCGAATTCAACACGCTTTCCCTTCTAAACTCTGCCACGGTGAAGATCGTCAGAGAGGGTGGAATGAAGGAGGTTCCCACGGCTTGCATAGGTTGGGTCGCGCCATAACACCGCGCGCGGAGGACCTTCAAACACAGTGCACACCTTCCACCCAAAGCTGCTGGAATAACCCCGGGCGTTCCCGAGCGCTTTCATTTCAGCACAAAAGTGTGACGAGGTTGTCAACCCAGGGTGTAAAACAGACTTGAAACAAACTGCCGTAATCAACTTCCCCCAATCCCACTCAACTGTACGAAATGGCAGTATGGAGTAAATAATTAATGCAATTAAAGAAATGGCATGAGCCCACTCCGGAGTTTAATCTGTTCAAGCTGAAGAATAAAGTTCATTTGGAATAATTGCTTCCACATTTACTCGTGGATATGAGTGTGTGCAACTCCTTACTTAAGTGGCTTAAGACAATTCCCGTAATGTAAATTGTCATTGAGATAAATACGCCCAGACATGCTTGTGTAAAACTTTTCAAAAGCTATAAATAATTGTAAAAATTAGCAAAGAGGGAAACACAGAAAGAAGAAAATATAAATCACCCATAACTCAGCTCCCTACCACCCTCTAAAAAAAGCCTACGGTTAACATTTTAGAAGCAAAGACATAAACACTTAATAGAGGTCTAAAAATAATGGGGTGGGGTTAGGGGAACAAGGTAGGGTGTAAGTTTACTTTTTTTTTTTTTGTATTTTTACTATTTACATTTTTTTTTTGCGGTAATGGGGATTGAACTCAGGGGCATTCTACCTCCGAGCTATACCCCCAGCCCTATTTTTTATTCTTTATTTGGAAACAGGGTCTCACTAAGTTTCGGAGTGCCTCACTAGGTAGCTGAGGCTGGCCACGAACCCGGATCCTCCGGTCTCAGCCTCCCAAATGCTGGGATTACAAGCGTGTGCCACCACGCCTGGTGTTACTATTTACATTTTTATCATGTGCACATATTAGGATTCTATTTTTATAAACTAGATTATATTCACGCCATCCAGACTTTACTGCCAGTGTGTGTGTGTGTGTGTGTGTGTGTGTGTGTGTGTGTGTGCACGTGCGCGTATGTGTGGTATTGGGAACTGAACTCAGGGGCATTCTACCTCTGTGCTAAATCCCAGCCCAATTTTATCTTTTTATGTAGAAACAGTATCTCACTAAGTTGCAGAGGGCCTCGCCAAGTTGCTGAGGCTGGCCTTGAACCTGTAATCCTCCTGTCTCAGCCTTCCAAGTACTGGGATTACAAGCATGTGCCACCATGCCTATATATATATTAAAAGTATGTGAAATTGCAATTGCATTGTGTAAATGATATGAAAACAACGATATTTAGGAAAAATATAAAGACCACCTTCCTCACCTGGTTCCCTCCGCCCCAGCCTCTGATCTGCCTCTGTACCAGGACAGGTGACTGAGTGGCTGATAATCAGCAGTGTCTGTGGGGAGAGCCCAGGCACCGAGTGGTGGCAATCTTTCCCCCACACCAATTACACGACTGCTTTCTAGATTATATTCCCCAGGGTGAGCAAGGACCCTGTTCAACCCAGGACGTTTTCAAATGAGCATCCTCTATCTGGAGAGGTGACTTGGTGCTGAGTTAGCACGTGAGCCCACTCCAGCAGGGTTCTGGGGACTCCCACGGAGGCCACCCACCCCGCAGCGGCTGCTGTTATTAGGGCTCCTTCCTATCTGCACTTCCCTTCCCTTCCGGTCGGTGGTCGCCAGCTTTGCCCCAGGGTGTGACTTTAGGCTGCCGCCCTCCCCCCTCCCTCCTCCGGAGGAAGTGCCCAAGATTCGCAAATCAAAGCCAGGACCACGTTATTTCAACCTGCCTCTCTGAACATGAGTCTTTGTATTTGCTTCATTTTCACTTTAAATCAAAGCAGTTTGTTGGGCCGAGCCCCTCTTAAAGACTCGGCTAAAAGCATTCTCCCCTCGGATAATCTCACGGGGTGCCTACAGAAGCACCGAGGCATAGTCCCTTTGGAGGAAGAGGAACCCCACACTCTTCGCCATGCGGAATACTTTCTGTCTATATTGTCCTCCTTGCCTGGCAGCCAAGAGGGACAACCAGTCTGTTGTGGCTGTCTGCCAAGGAATAAAGCGTCTATATTCAGAAACCCCTGGTTTCTGAATTCTTTGCAGCAAAGGGAGAGAAGGTTCAATAACAGTCTCAGGATTACATGGTCAAAGGGGTTGATAAAAATAGAATGTAATAGTTGGGCACGGTGGTGCATGCTTGTAATCCCAGTACTTGGGAGGCTGAGACGGGAGGATCGCAGGTTCTCAGCCAGCCTCAGTTACTTAGTGAGGCCCTCCGCAACTTAGTGAGACCCTGTTTCAAAAAATAAAGAATAAAAAATAGGGCTGGGGATGTAGCTTGGAGGTAGAATGCCTCTGGGTTCAATCCCCAGTACTGAAAAAAAAAAAAAAAAGTAGTAACATTAAACAAGCAAAATTAGGAAGAAATTGTATGAGGAAAGGAACCTAATTGCCAAGGAAACTCAGTCATGCAAGTTGGTGTAGAATAGATGCTCAAAAAGAAAAAGCGGTTCATTTCAGTTAAAAAATCAAGCTTTTTCCTTTCTGATGTATTCTATTGCCTTTTTCTGCTTTATTTAAAAATATAGCTAAGTAACAGTATTACGTGAGAGTCACTGCACTTTTTTCAAAGCTTATCTATGCACCACTACTGTTCCAGGCCTCTGAGCAACGGTGTCTAAATTGTTTGGTGTAAACACTTTACTTTGCCCCAAATGAGTTAACAAATCAGTGTCACGATGTCAAAAGAGCCATGAAAGGTTACGTCGTGTCACTGGATGTGAACCTCATTTGTGGCTAAATTTGATACATATTTCTTTCATAGGAATAATTCCAAAATTTGAGTTGCAGAGTAGAGCCTAAACCTGGAGTGGTATTTTAATATGGTGTATAGAATCTTAAAAGGCTAACGGGAAAAGAGTATCCTATAAAAAGCAGAAATCCTAACTAAAGTAGACCTGGGGAACAAATATAATAGAGATTAAAAAATAGAAAGGTATAAATCTATGTTTAGAGAGAGAAAGAAAGAGGGTCAGATTCCCAGTCTATGCATAAGTTTCTCATTCATGGAATAAAAAAAGACTTGTGGCTTAATAAGTATGCTAAAAACCAAGCTATTTGAGTAAACCACTCTTCAGCATTTGGGAGTTTATAAAATAACACTTTTGTAATTATTCTGGTCTTTAAATGCTGCAGACTATTTCTCATTAGTGAAGACATCCTTGGCTTGCCTGCCGTGTGAAATCATTTATTTTTCAACTGCACTTCAGATGAAGTTGAATTGACATCATTGCACAGAGTCTCGTTTGAGGAAAAAACTTTCCACTCCCCCGGGGGAACGCGCTGTGAACCCCTGGGGCACGCAGAGAGGTGTCCTAATGACCAGTCCACCACGCGTTCATAAGAAATGCGTATAGCAACAATAATGGCTACTCCTGCAATACGCCCCTCAATTCTGGGAAGAAATTAAGGATGAAAGGATGTATGCCCCTGGAAATAAAATCTGCTTTTAAAGAACTCTCTGTGAACCAAACAGGGAGAAGTACAGGGGTTGCGGGGATGGCCTTTGGGGTCGTGCTGACCTGAGCATCCCCTCAAAGTGGTCACCTGCCAAATTACCACGTCTCCCCAAACCTGCGTATCCTCGGGGGGAGAGTAAATCGACCTCTACCAGGTGAGGCGGCTGGCGGGCTTTGTACCATGAAGAGCCCGAAGTTCCCACGCAGCAACCAGTCTGCTGCCACTGTGGCCGCTATGGCGCCTCCCTCCCTGTGCCATCGAAGCTCACGTGTTTACCTGTAATAAGTGTCGGGTTGATCCATCCTGAGGCTACACGAATTGTGGGTGAAATGTACATTACAAAATGCTTTTTTTTTTTGCGATACTGGGGATTGAACTCAGGGGCATTCTACCTCCGAGCTACACCCCCAGCCCTATTTTTTAGTCTTTATTTTGAAACAGGGTCTCACTAAGTTGTGGAGGGCCTCACTAGGTAGCTGAGGCTGGCTTCGAACCTGTATCCTCAGGTCTCAGCCTCCCAAGTACTGGGATTACAAGCATGCGCCACCATGCTCAGCTTACAAAATGCTTTTTAAATACTTATACATTGAGACAAAAAAGTAACCTCCCCCATCCCTACTTTTCTCTGTTTTCGCCATCTGTGGTTTGGTATGTTTTCTCCCAAACCTCTTCTCTACACCTACGAATGTATATTGTAGTTGGCCGGTTTTCCAAAAAGGAATGCATCGTGCTATACAAACTGTTCTGTAAGTTACTTGCTTTACTCGCCAGTATAGAATGGACAATTTCATTCTTTTTGATGACCAGATAATGTTTCCTATGGTGACTATACTTTATTTCTGCATTCCATATTAATGGATATTTAGATCAATCCAATGTTTTTCTATTAAAAAAAAAAAAAAGGTCATGCTACTATTTCTGCAGGACAGCTTTCTAGAAATGAGCTTGCTAAGTCCTTGATTGATGTGAAACTTAAGTTGACAGTGGTTATCTTGATCACAGTGACACCAGATCATAAATAAGGTCATAATGACATCCTAACAGGAGAAGCTCCATTTTTTTTTTTTTTTTCCTCCCGTGGACTCAAGCAGACCCATTGCAGGAACGCTTCTCTGGAGTGCCGTGCAGAGACAAAGTTGACGAGCTTAAAGTGCATGTTTAGGATTCTAGACTTGGTGGAAGTCGAATGGCCTTGATTGGATGAGGTCCCCCCGCAGTATTAAACTGCTCTAATTGCATTCTTCAGGCCCGCTGAAGGCTGACAGCTTCCGCTGCCGGCTCATTATCAGAGCACTTCAAGGGGCTCCATTATGAGCAGGGCACCTGGTCCAAATTTATTTCAACGGCCCAGAGCAAAATGGGAAGGTGCTTAATGTTCAACCACAATGGTGACATTTTTATGAGATACCCAAGGTTCAGAAACAAATAAATGAAAGGTTTGAAAGGAGCATGAACAGAAACTGTGACAATAAAAATTCAACATTAATATATCAATTTAAAAACATATACCACCCATACACTTGGGGGAAGGCCAAAGGTTCAATGCAGGCTAACCCAAAAGAAAGAGAAGAGACAAGGCCAACAGCCAATTCCCCCTGTGACAGGGTTTGCTAAAAAGACTGGTGAAATTCCAAACATGTTTAAGGAAACCAGAAAGAGATGGGAATTCTGAATTCTGGTGAGGTTGACAGTTACCGAAATGCCCCAACAAGAGAATGAAAGAAAATGCAACCAGAAATCAGAGCATTCTGAACATATCATGTTCCTACCTCTACTCTGGTTTGCTTACACATTGCTGTCTTTCCCTCGTTTAAAAAAATCCCCTTTTGGACTTATATAAGTTAATGATTCCCAGCACAGATGCTTCCATAAGAAAACATTGTGCAAATATGTTTTTGGAAACTCTTAACAAGTGGATAGTAGGGAAGCGTCCCAGGTAGACCCCGTCTGTCCAGGGTCAACACGGCATCCTATGGCATATATCCATGCCCAGCAACTTCCTGTCAAGTTGGCTTTTGCTTTCTGTAGCTGAGCCTTTGCAGAGGGCCTAGGATGCAGACAACAACCGATTTTAAAGCCCTGCGAGCCAGCTGCAGAGTATTAGAGCACTACCCGCCACTAAGAATTTGTTTAAAGAAACATTTACAATAAATATTTGTATTCTCTCACTAAACACAACAATGTCACTTATGTTGGAATTTAAGAAAATGATGAATGAAAAATTATAACACTGGAACTTTACACTGGGAATGCTGACTAAACTGGACCTACGGGGGCTCAGAGAGTTTAGTTAATGTTTAGTCTCTTAAAAGAGAAGAACAATTAATCAACCATGTGGAATTTTTTTTTAAGTTATTGGTTGCTTTTAGTCTTGGAATTTTATCTTTCTCAAGCATTTTTCTTATTAAGCCGACCACACAGATGTGCAATACATTAATTGGCCTGACTATAAAGGCTTTAATTATTTTACTGATTTAAAAAGGCAATTAGGCAGCACCTATTTTTCATGTATTGATTATACCTACTCCAGTTCCAGATCTGAATTCATGAATCATTGGGCAGCTGGTATAACCACAGGCTGCTACTTGAATCTTTTTTCTTTTCTTCAAAAAACAAACAAAAATTTTTTAAATTCATCACCTGATAGAATCACTTTAACCACTAAAATAGGTGGCAAAAATCATGTTAGAATAAATTGTGCATGTAAGTGTAAGTCACCCAGCAAAGTGATCACCTGTCTGATTGTCTGTAGGCCTCCAGGTCTTGGATTTGGGGAGCTGAGGTCTTCACCTACGTATTTAATAACAGGGTGTCTAGCTCTGATTTAGCCTGGCTTGTGCCTTTATTATGGAATATACACTGTCTCCTCTGAAACTATTTCAGGAGCTGGTGTTCTGGGAGTCTGTAGGGAATGTCCAGTTCACCATGGAAACTGGGGGACGGGTCATTTGGATAATGTAGATCTGGGTCCTGCTTCCTCCTTCACTTCGATCCCTCTCCATCCTCAGCATCTCTTAACTATTTAAGACCCACTACATAATCTAGCTCAAAGCAACTGAGACCCCAGTGAAGCCCATGCATTACGGTATTTAGGAGAAAAACAAGGCCCAGTTGTTCCTATCTTTCTAGAACAGAAGGAAACACAGGGTCTCAAAAACTATACAAGATGCTGTCAAATGGAGAAAAAAAATTGAAGCTGTGGCTATAGACGGATGGTTTTCTAGCTCTATTTTAGGAGGTCACAGGATGATGAAAAAGTACCGCTTATGAGCAGGGCAGTATAACGTGAATTCAAATGCTGGATTCAAATGCTGGATGTCACTTACCAGTTCTGGAACTGTGGGCAAGTCATTTTTAAGCCTTTTAAGCCTTTCTACTGTAGGTTTATCCATTTGTAAAATGAGAATAATTATGCCTGCTTTTTAACTCTCACAGAGAGCTGCAGAGACTCTCACAGACGTGTGTGAAAATGCTTAGTCAGCTGGAAACTAGTGTGACAAAGGTGTCCATGGGTTTGCAGAAGCCACCGCCTGCAATGCAGTCACCAGCGCGGCCCTCTTGTGGTAAACGAGCTGCAATGCTACTCAAAAGGCAAAACTTTGTGGAGCAAAGATTGTAACCAACTCTTAATGGTGAGGCTAATAGAGAGCCACCTGACATGGAATATACAGTTCAAAACATCTACTAATTTTTCCCTGATACTCTACCAGAATCTGCATTTCAGACAGAATAGAGCGTAATTTTAAGAAAAAAAAAATCCTAAATTTGTGAACAGTGAATCCAGACATCTCATTTCTACCCATTTCCCTACACCACCGGACAATGATAATTTTCTTTTTCTTTTTCTTTCTTTTTTTTTTTTTGTGGTACTGGGTACCCCAGCCCTACTTTTATTCTTTATTTTGAAACAGGGTCTCACTAGGTTGCAGAGGAATTCACTAAATAGCTGAAGCTGGCCTCGAACCTGCGATCCTCCTGTCTCAGCCTCCCAAGTACTGGGATTACAAGCATGCACCACCATGCCTGGCTTTAGCAAGCCCTGTTTTAAAACAGGATGCTCCTTATAATCTCATCCCAACACCCAATGTGCTATTAACCTCCTTGATGGACCGAGGCACTGGTTTGCAAGCAACACTGACTGTTCCCTGGCACCACAGATCAGAGAGGCCATCTGCTAAGGAGGCAACGATGTCAGGTGCCTTAGAAGAAAGACAGTGAGATGGTGGACTTGGGAGAAAGCCAAGAAGACTGCTGGGAGGAGCGGCTGGCAGGACTGGAGGTGCCCTGCACTCTTGACCTCAGGGCAGCAGGGAACACGTTTGGGGTGTGGCCCAGCTGAATTAAGGTTTTGGGGCAGATGAAGGACAGCGTCCTGGGTCAGCCTGGCACGGACGCCCCAGTTACAATGGCCACACTGCGCAGGAAAACCCAGGCAGGTAACTAGCAAGTGGAAGGCGGCTCAGCCAACTGGGAGAGCCAGGTCCAACTTGGAGGACAGAGGGTGAGCAGGAGGGGGAGGGCCAGGAGCTTCTGGGGCCAGAAGCATTTTTCAAGATTTGGTCTTAGGCCAGGCGTGGTGACGCACGCTTGTAATCCCAGCATTCGGGAGGCTGAGACCGGAGGATCCGGGTTTGCGGCCAGCCTCAGCTACCTAGCGAGGCACTCTGCAACTTAGTGAGACTCGGTTTCAAAATAAAGAATAAAAAAATAGGGCTGGGGGTGTAGCTTGGAGATAGAATGCCCCTGAGTTCAATCCCCAGTACCAAAAAAAAAAAGATTTGGTCTTGACCAGTGCTAATAAAGCAAGTAGCCAGCATGCCTGTTAGTTATTGCCCTCACCGTGCTGCTCAGTCAGGGCTGTGGGGACTTAGAAGGGACCTGGGGCTGCAGCGTCCACCCTTTTGAGCAACCTGGTGGCCTCTGCTGCACCCCTTCCCCTTGGCCAGGAGCCCTGACAGAGCGAGAGCGAGAGAGAAAGAGAGAGAATGAGTATGTATGCGGCAGCATGAGACCAGGCTGATGTCTGATGTGTAGGAACTTAGTAAAACATAAAGGCCAAGGAATTTAAAGTGCTCAAAACCTTTGGGATTCCACCTGCTCAGACAGAAAATAAATACATAGCATAGACTGAGTTTTCTCCATTTCTGTTAATTCACGTATTATGATTTTCCCAACTTCAAAGCTAAGTGTATTGGTACACATTTGTAATCCCAGGACTTGGGAGGTTGAGACAGGAAGATTGCAAGCTTGAGGTCAGCCTCAGCAACTTAGTGAGACCCTGCTTCAAAATGAAAAATAAAATAGGTCTGGAAGTGTAGCCCAGAGGTAGAACACCTCTGGGTTCAATTCCCAGCACCACAAAAAAAAAAAAAACCAAAAACAAAAACAAAAAAAACCCTATCTGTATTCTTTGCACTTTTATCATTTCTTATCAAGGTCAATATAATAAAGATCTAGTAATCTATATCACCTGGCCTGTAATAGAGAAGTAACGCTTACTGAGTAAATCAATGACTGAAATAATGCTAAGGGTCTAGATAAATTGATTTTAAAAATTCTTCCAACCTAAAAATACTACATTTTGAGAAGGCACGTATATGAAGACTGAAAACCGTAAGGACTGCTAAAGCCTTCCTTACACAGGTCTCCTCTGACAACATGGAAGATTTAGTAGAAATTTTCGGGCAAACCATGGCAGAGGATCACCTCCTTCAGGACAGAGTGTGTGAGTGTGAGTGTGTGTACACCAGTGTGTATGTATGTGTGTGCACATGTGTATGTATGCGTGTGTGCCTGCGTGTGTGATTCACCACCACAGTCCTTGCATATTTTGCTTCTCAGCAACACGTGACAGGCTGGCCAGTGTCGCCCGTTGAGACCTCTGCCCTGGGCTTGCTCTTGTTTTATCACCTCTGGACGCTGCCTGGCTCTCTCGCCGGCTCCCTTCTCTGTCCAGCCTCGGAGTGTCCTTGTCCTAGGGAATCTTCCTTTGCTTTCTTCTTCAGCGCCAACTGCCAGTAAGACTCGTGGAACGGGGTGCTGCCAGACTCCAGGGTCTCCAGAACCCCCCGCACCTGGGCCCCTCACCAACTTTCCCGGGGACAGGCCCAGATCCACCAGCTGGTCAACTGTGCTCGCTTCTCCCTAGGGCCTTACGCCTCACACCCTGCATCACCAAGGACGTGAATCCACCTGCTGGACGCAGCCAGGCCACTCGCCAGCCAGCCACAGCACCTGCACGCAGCCTTGGGCTCCAGCTTCCCCAGAGCACCTTGTGCAGCCAAGATGAGTTTCTCCATGCTGACATGACCACAGAGGCCCGGGAAGACCCTCTTGTGCCTCACCCGCACCCAGCAGTGGGACTCCTCAGACTCTGATCTGAGACCCTTCCAGGCTTGACCATCGCCGAGGGCTTTTAAATGAAAACTCTTCAGCTATCCAACAAGTGAAGTCAAGTGTGGCGCTGGACCTCACTTCAAAAGCTGGGGCTCTGACCACAGCTTTTTGTCTACCCCCCTTCAGATTCCAACAGCTAACCCTGGCGTCCTTGGCCTTTGCCCTCAAAAACTTGATGAGGCACTGCCCATTGAAAATGGCAAGGGTTGCTGGGCATGATGGCGAAATCTTGTAATCCTAGCATTTGGGAGGTTGAGACTGGAGGATACGGGTTCGAGGCCAGCCTCAGCTGCTTAGTGAGGCACTCTGCAACTTAGTGAGACCTGGTTTCAAAATAAAGAATACAAAATGGGGCTAGGGGTGTAGCTCAGAGGTAGAATGCCCCTGAGTTCAATCCCCAGTACTGAAAAAAAAAAAAAAAAAAAAAGAAAATGGCAAGAGCCCCTTCAGTCCTTCCAGGACACTGTCTGGAAGGACGCAGAAAGAAGTCTGACCTGTCACTCCCTGCCCCGGGAGATGAGCAGGAGTTGGCCTGGAGTAGGTGTGGCCGAGTCCTCCTCACTTGAAAACAGGGGACATGTTCTAATTTAGAAACGGTATCTGTCATCTTTCCGTAGGTGGCCCATTTAGCATTAGACTTCCCAAAGCTTGCATATATCAAGCTTTATCCGGGAACTCTTCTAATTTAAAAAAACAAATTTTAATAGATGAGGTCTCGCTATGGTGGACAGGCTGCCTTGAGCCCCTGGGCTCAAGCAATCCTCCTGCCTCAGCCTCCCGAGCAGCTGAGACTGCAGCTGCTGCTGCCATGCCCTGCTCCTCCTGGAATTCTCATTGACAAGGACCGAAAACTATGATCTGATGTGGTTAACTGGCATAAAATCCCAATGAATTTAATACTGAATGATTTTTGAATGCCTCTTGATTATGTACCATAATCACGTTTACAAATACTCCCTTCCCTTTAAAGTGAATGGTCTAACATCTAACCATAGGCTATTTCCTTAGGAAAACTGAGCAAAACGAGTGATAAGAAGAAGCCATATTTACTCTTTAAAAATTTCCTCCCTGATGCTTACAAAACTTGAACTCTCTGCATGCCGCTCAGGCCTTCATTAAGCCACAAATAGGTCAGGGACCACTTACATCGATTCCTTAAACTCTTTGTTCTCCAGACGAAGGCCTTGCGTTCAAAGTGTCATCCCGAGCGACTTTTTATGACCAAGTTATAAACCCCTCCAAAAAGCGGGTTTACAATGGAAGTGTTGACATCATGTTAACTATTGCTGTACAAACTGAGCCCAGTAATCAAAGCCCATTATATTTATGAGGCAGGTAAAAGTCCACACCCATTAATCACACAGCCACATTGACAGACTCTAAGTTTGAGGTCCGGCACAATTAATGTATCCCTTTTCTTGCATCATTAATACCAAGGAGAAAATGAGCAGGCATTTTTACAATTTGAAGCCATGCATTGTTACAGAAATCAGGGAAGCAGTCTTACCAAAATAATTCATTGATTTACACCTGCTGTGGTCACTTTTTGCACATCTGCAAACAACTAGAGAAGACTTTTCTTCCCGATAGATAATTCATGAGAATTATATGCATTTGCACAAATACAGCCCTTAATTGAGAAGCATTACAACAATAAATTTTATGTAACCACATGCCTAGCCCACACTGAGGTTGCACCAAATTGTGATGAATTACCAAAAGGATATTCCACTCCTAAATTATAATTCAACATCCCTATATAAAACAATCTAAAATGTCAGCACTCTGTCTTTATGACATCATGCCATCCCAATAATTCTGTTTTACAAGTAAATTCCTATTATACATTAATAAGGGCTGTTGGTGGCTAAACATCTTGCCTCCCCCGTAATGAATCCGTGGAAGGCAATTAGGGCAGCCAGGTGCAGCTGAGCTGGGCACTCATAAAAGTTTTAAAATTTTACTATTTCCGTTTGATTTCGGGAGGCGCATTCCAATCTGCCCAAATTAAAGAGGAAGCTATGCCCATGTTTTTGGCTGTTGTGTGTTTTGACCATGACTGACAAACCCCTTTAATATTTCTTTGCTCCTTAGAAGTCGATGATCTGAGGAGTTCAAGTTCCACCACAAGCATCTATATTTCACAGCCCGACACAGTGGCTACTACACACACACACACACTCACACACACACTCACACACACACACACACACACACACACACACACACACACGTCCCAGAGTAGCAGGGCTGCACCTTTATTTAAGACTTTCTGGGGCAGCCCTGAGTAGTAAAAATGATGCATGAAAGAAAGAACTTTACTCACTTTGTTAAGATGTTTTTGTTGTAATTAGTTTGGGTCAGGAGAGGAGACATCAAATTAAAGTTTTATGTCATAATAGGAGCGATGATTTTCCCATTACAAGAAAATCAATTTCCTTCGACAAACTACAAACAGTACATAAAAGAATTAATAAGTGCAAAGACTTAACACATCTGAAGCAAAAGAAAAGGTTACCTCTAATGATGACAAATATCCTCAGAAGTAGAATTTTAAAAAGAGTTAACAACTTCCCCACAGTCGAATTATAAAGGTGATGTACCCTGGGAAATTTCCCTAAAATTCAGCAAACACAGATCCCTTTATTTAACCTATGGCGTGTGTTTCTCTTTATAGTTCACACTAATCAATTTGAATCAATTCAATTTAAAAAAATAGCTGAATGGTTGTTTTTTTTTTTTTTTTTTTTTTTTTGGCGGTACTGGGGATTGAACTCAGGGGTATTCTACCTCTGAGCCATACCCCCAGCCCCATGTTTTATTCTTTATTTTGAAACCCAGTCTCACTAAGTTGCAGAGTGCCTCACTAGGTAGCTGAGGCTGGCCTCGAACCTGGATCCTCTGGTCTCAGCCTCCCGAATGCTGGGATTATAAGCGTGCGCCACCACGCCCAGCTCGCTGAATGTTATAAACAACTGGTTTTATAAGAAAAAATGACTGATTTAACTAGATTTTTTTTAAACAAGTTATATGGACACTCTATACATTCATGATTGGTTAGATGAAATAACTATGCAACAGCTGCCAATCCAAGAACCAACACCACCGTTCAAGGCAGATAAATCATGTTGCTGCTGATGAGACAGGGTGTTACTTTGGCTTCAAGAACACCTCAGTCAAGAGCAACCTAGAAGTAAATTCAGGAGTGGAGAGTGGCTTGATCCAAGGTCCCCTCTGGAAGGGAAAAACTATTTCATTTCAGAAGGCAAAATAGGATGACCGCATCGGAATGGGAACAGTCCTCAAAAGTGATCCCTACTTTTCTTTCTTGGCTATTTCAATAATTTTGCTTTTTTATTTTTATTTTTTGAGGAAAACTTACATTTACTAGAATTGAATTTAAGAAATAGATCAGTGCAGTGTGACTTGAGAGAACCACGTGACTCGGAAGCACACAGCTGACACTAACACGCAGCCTCCCCACAACCCCACGTTCTGAGGGAAGAGGCTCATAAAGTGACGTCCCTCGGCGTCCAGTTAGTTGGGTACCGCTTGTGAGCGGAGGAAAAGAGTGGACAAAGCCTTGCTCACAAGGACAGTCTGCTTCAGAATGTCCTCATTCGACATGGGCTTTTCCACAGTTACTAACCGGGAGGAATGCTGGGAGACCAGAGGCCGGCAGTCTGCAGGAACCGAGGAGCAGGGGAATCCTGTCCCTTCCTCTTGGTCTCCATTCCTTTCTTTTGTTTCCCTTGATCAACGGCTATTCTCTTCACGCTTAAATGTCAGTTTTAGAGCTGGGCTCGGTGGTGCATGCTTGTAATCCTAGTACTAGGGGCTGAGACAGGAGGATCACAGTTTCAAGGCCAATCCCTGCAATTCAGCAAGGCTCTCAGCAACTCAGCAAGACCCGATTTCAAGCAATTACCCAGACAAGTCTCTGTCTCCCTTTGGGTATCTCCCCTACCAGCTCTGAACTACATCTGTAGCCCCCATGCACAGATTAGATGCCTTATGTTGACAGAGCCTTGAAAATCAGGGGGTCTGAGCCTGCATCCCTTAACGGGGTGTGATAGCCACTCCGTGAACATCCTTATAGGAACGATATGAAAAGACAATGGCCCCGGGGCACAGTAGCCAGAAAGCAATTCTGTCTCGTTCCAGCAATTTCCTTACTTTCTAAACTCTAACTTCTGCCTTATTCTGCAAATGTCTCTTCCCTATGGCACAATCTCTTTTGGTATTCTGAGATTTATGGCTGTTAAAAGATTTTCCCATCTTCTCTACCGGCTCCCAGTATCCTATCAGCAAATCCGGCTGGACATTAAGAAATGCTATGGTAGCCAGGCGTGGTGGCCTACGCTTGTAATCCCAGTACTTGGGAGGCTGAGACTGGAGGATCACAGGTTTGTAACCAGCCTCAGCTACTTAGTGAGGCTCTCCACAACTTAGCGAGACCCTGTTTCAAAATAAAGAATAAAAAATAGGACTGGGGGTATAGCTTGGAGGTAGAATGCCCCTGGGTTCAATCCCCAGTACCACATACACACACACACACACACACACACACACACACACACAAAAAAAAAAAAAAAAAAAAAACCAACAACAAAACAAACAAACAAACAAAAGCTACAGTGCCTTCCTTCCTGCCATCCGGGCACAACTGAGTGGCAGGTGATTAGACAGAGAACACAGCTTCCTGTTCCCTAATTTCATGAGGAAACCTGGGTAAGTTCCAACTTTAACAGCAGCACTTCCTGCAGCAGGGATCCAAGTCAGAGCTGGGTGTGAGGAAGTCCAGCAGGCTTCGTTTAAGGATGGTCCCTTTCTTCATCCATTTCCTACCTGTCCCACCATCCCCCAAGGGGAAGGGACGTCTGGACGTCTTGTGCTCTGTTGGAATCCTGTTATCTCTACCTGCCAAAGCATCCTCATTTAACTCCTCGCCATTTACCTCCTGTTGTCTCTTCCTTCCTTCCTCTTTATCACGGGGGGTGGTGGTGGGCATGGATATGTATGTGGATTCATACAGTGTCTCTCAGGATAAATTCATTCTTAACCTGGTAAGAGGCTTGATTCTCATGCCAATTCCTTCCTCTAAGGTAATTTTATTTTATCAACGCCTGCAAGCTAGGCGTTGGCCACATGGTTAGAATAGCAGGCGTTCATCATAGTTTTTCACCACCACCGACTTGCCACAACAATGAAAATGCCACCCCATGCCGTCGTCTCCCACTGGGATATGCCCTGCTGTCGATGACATTCCAGTGAGCAAGGGAGAGGGAAAAATAATAAAAGCAGGGAATAAAGCAATAAAAGTATTGGCTATTTAAGGGAACTTGAAATAAATGTAAGTAGCTATAGCTTCTTCCTTATACATACATTACCCATGGTTTTTCAAAAACCATGTCTATATTAAAAACAAGAAGTAACTGGGCACAGTGGCACACACCTGTAATCCCAGTACTTGGGAGCCCGAGACTGGAGGATCACAGGTTCAAGGACAGCCTCAGAAACTTAGATTGTCAGCAACCTGGTGAGACACTGTTTTAAAGTAGTAGTAGTAGTAGTAGTAGTAGTAATAGGGCTGGGAGTATAGCTCAGAGGTACAGTGACCCTGAGTACAAAATAGGAGGAAGCGGAGGAGGAGGAGGAGGAGGAGGAGGAGGAGGAGGAGGAGGAGGAGGAGGAGGAGGAGGAGGTAGAGCTGACTGAGACTTTAAGGCCACAAGAAAGTTAGTGGTAAGATTACACCATTCAACCTCCAAGTCCATGTTAGATTTGGATCACCCAGAAGCACCCAAGTGCATTGCAGTGCTGCTGGCAGTCAAGTTGCAGTGGCAGAGCCAGCCCAGGAAAGCCTCCATCCCAGGATCCACTGGTCACACGCATACCCCGGCACCACCAAGGCCGGCGGAACTCATGCATTCTTATCTTCACCTTAGACATTATCAAATATTTTAACCTTAACCATTACCAAGTCAAGGTGTAAGAATTTAGGGTTAATTTTTCATATGAAATTTCTGGGCCAATTACATGCCAAAGGGAGGGTATTTGGGGACCACAGTGCATTCTTGACATCTAACTTCTTCCTAATCCATTTATTATTATTATTATTATTATTATTATTATTATTATTATTAAGAACTAGTGGTTGAACCCAGGGGCATTCTTCCTCTGAGCTACACCCCCAGCCCTACTTTTATTCTTTATTTTGAAACAGGGTCTCACTAGGTTGCTGAGGGCCTCACTAAATAGCTGAGGCTGGCCAGGAACCTGCAATCCTTCTGTCTCAGCCTCCCAAGTACTGGGATTACAAGCGTGCACCACCATGCCCGGCTTTCCTAGTCCATCTAGATGAAGAGCAAGACCTCACTCTGGGTTTGAGTTATCTCCTTGGAGCTTCGGGACAATCTGTGTCACAGGCACCATTGCTTCCATCCCTCCGCTTCAGAAGAGAGGAACAAAGTTTAGCGTTTCCTTGCCCAAGGCCCTGTGGCTACAGACAGACTGACCCAACTGAAGTCGACTTTCCTGACCCCCCGCACCTGACTCGTCCCTTGCCCCCCTTATCCTATCCAAGTGCTTATGTTTCTACTTTTATGTTTAGTTGTTTTGTTAAAAATTAATTGCAAGCCGGGCGTGGTGGCGCACGCTTGTAATCCCAGCATTCGGGAGGCTGAGACCGGAGGATCCGGGTTCGCGGCCAGCCTCAGCTACCTAGTGAGGCACTCCGCAACTTAGTGAGACTCGGTTTCAAAATAAAGAATAAAAAAATAGGGCTGGGGGTGTAGCTCGGAGGTAGAATGCCCCTGAGTTCAATCCCC